>OVBE01015425.1:0-11494 GCA_900406425.1 Iberis pinnata | reverse complement strand
GAAAGGCCTTTTATAGCGTTAATCGTGTGCTATCAATGAGACTTGTTCTTGTAGTGTCAGCAGCATCAAGAACTTCAGCAGCAACAACAAGAAGCACCGGATGCATACCAAGGATACTATAAAATGATGACTGAGTATCTCCCTTGAGAATCCTCCATACCTTTTGAGGTCCATCCCAACTACACCCTTCATTGTATAATCCGCTTGTTGTGCTTTGATTTCTGTTCGCTATGTTTGGTTGGTGCTTCTGATTGTTGTCTGTGTTTAAAATGTCTTTATGCTTTTTCACCATCTGTCCTTGTTTTTTTCTTTGTATCCACTTTGCATAGCATTTACATAGAATATATTAGCATCTAAAAACCATAAAAATTTGAAAAAATTTCGAAAATCATTCTTCAAAAAAAAAGTGTCATTGTAGCTGCATTTCATGTAGTTACATATCGGATGTTGAAACTTTATGTAGTTGCATATGCATAGGGAATTAGGAAGATGATAACCTTGTAAATATAATGTTTTCTCATAAAATGTTAGTGCCCTGGTTATTAGTTGTCTAATGCATCCTAAAATTGTCTGAAGTAAAACTGCATCTTGCTTGGAATGTGAACTTGCATGATCATTTGTCTCCTGAAGCATGCTGTGATTTGAAGTTTGTTACTATCTATTAGAATTTGAATGTTTAATTATCATGTTTGTGTGTTGAATATGAACTCATGGATAGTATATATACATATTTGTGTTATCTTCTACCTTTTACCACTCTTGTTAACCCAAGTAGAATTCCCACCCTTGAACCTCGCCTTATTTCAAACCCTGAAATTTCCTACTGAGTGGCAAGACTTTTATGGAATGAGCTTGGTAGAACGTGTTAGGTTTGAACTGACAGGAATAGGGTCTCATGTAGTTATAGTCCATACTTTTTAGACTAGATAAGACTAGGTGGAATTCAGTTTTGGATGTTGGTTTGGGTGGAAATTAATGAAAGGGTATTGGTAGTTGGTAAAAAATAAATGTTAAGAAAGAACCTTAGGAGATGAAATGAAAAAGAATCAGAACATGCTAGTAAAAAGTTTGGGGGAACAGTGGTATGCGAAAGAAGTATGGCTAGTGCAGGATAAGAAAAAGTATATGAGAATGAATTCAAAAGGGTAAAACCCAAAAGATAGTGTAAAAGAATAGGTCGAAAGCCATAAGAGTTTAAGTAAATAAGTTCCTGAAACAGCTAGCAACCATTTAAGAAAGAAGTCTCTCCTAAGTGTTACAAAGAAAAGATGAAAAAAGGGAGAATGTGAATGGGTATGATAACTTTGAGTTTCAAAAGGGTAGAATTTAGGACCTCATACTGGGTAGAATCAGGAAACTTTGGTTTCATTAGCATTGGGTAGATGGGGTTCTATTTCTGTATGCATCTAAGTGTTCCTACCTTTAGCCTTCTACTAAAGCTCATTCCCTTTTGAGAGAACCCTTATTCTGAATCATTAACCATTGCATGAAGGGGTCATCTTTACTCCTTAACATGTCCTTGACCAAATGAGTTCATTGAAAGCACATGACTTGATTCATGGTTCCTGATTAATGAATGTTAAAGGGGCAAATGAATTTGAATGCATTATGGAAGTTGGAATTGGTCTGTGATGAACTGTGATAAGTATGACTAAGATTTTTAAGTAGGACGAGCTTAGGACTGCATTCTATAACTAGTAACCAGGACATTAATATTACTTGTGTTAGCAGCATATTTTGTTCTGAGTTCCCACTTTGAAACCTCACTCCCATATTTCAGAATTATTTGCTTGAGGGCAAGCAAAGATTTACTTTGGGGGAGTTGATGACTCTGAATTTTCATAGTTTTTAGAAGTCATTTAGCATCAATTTTGAGGTATTTAGGTGTGAATATATCACATTTATCGTTGTTTTCAGTAAGCTTGTCATTTTTAGGGACTTTTGCATTAGTATTCGCATATGCACGCATTTTGGAGATTTTTCAGGACTTTCAGGAGTTTTCAGGATGGTTTGTGAAAATTTAGAAAAGGAGCAGAAAATCTGGAATGGACCAACACAAGGCCTGGATCGATCCAACCTCAGCCTGGATCGATCCAACCTCAGCCTGGATCGATCCAACCTCAGCCTGGATCGATCCAACCTCAGCTTGGATCGATCCAACCTCAGCCTGGATCGATCCCACCCATCGAGCCACACTCAACTTGGATCGATGTCACAGATCGATCTCCCTCTAGGCCACGTCCAGAATTTGGATCGACCCAACACAACATTTGGATCAATCTAACTTTAACATGGATCGATCCCGTCCTCGTCCACGTCTAACCTTGGATCTATCTCGTTGTCTCGACCTAGCCCAGCTCCAACACACCTTGGATCGATACAGCCTCAACCTGGATCGATCCCACGGATCGATCACACCTAGCATCCAGCTCGACCACGGATCGATCCCATTTCAACTTCTGGATCGATTCAAACCTCACCTCTGGATCGATCCAAGCAACCTTCCACTTCAACCTTGGATCAATCCCATTCAAGCCACCTAAAGCTTGGATCGATCTCAACCTCAACATGGATCGATCCCCTTTTTGGCTCGAGATCAGCTCAAGCTCCGACCCGACCAACTCAAATCCGGAATGGAACTGGCCCAAGACCCAAGCCAATGATTAGTTTTTATCTTTTGTGCGATTTAAGACTTTTCTTTGAACATTATATAATCCCTAATGCGCCTATTTTTTAGGAAGTTATGTTTTTGTTTCCTTTTTAGGTTTTTGTCTTAGGTTTTTGTTTCCTTTGTTGTTCTTGGTGTTCTTGGTGTAAAAACCCAGAATCTTTTAATTTTTATGCTAATCTACTGTTTTCTTTTACTTTCCAACTTAGTTTTAGGTTGTTGTTTATCTGGTGCATGTTGATCTTCTGTTTTACATCTTAATCTTCTATTTTAAGCTTTGATCATTTTTGGGTTTGTTACTGTTCCATTGTTGTTCTTATTTTATGGGTTTGAGTTCTTGTTGTTCTTGCTGTTTTTCACTAGTTTAAGCTTTGATCATAAAGTTTAGCTTTGAAGTTATGATTTCATTTTTTCCTGCTTTCATATCCATGAGTAGTGAGTAGTTTCCTGAAGTTCCTGAGGATGGGGTAGACTAGGGTTGATGTCCTGATCTTACCTTAGCACCTAAGATTGTTTGCATATAGATCCCTGTTGTTTTATTGTGCTTAATGTTGGTTTCTTTTACGCCAATCGAAATCTGATCTTGGGCATTCCAGCACCCGAAAAGTGTTCAATGGAATGTCTGATCATGGTGATTTCAGAGATTTCTTCATCCTTACGCAACGTCTTATATTCTTAGGATATGCATCTCAGCCTAAGGGGTTGGATGACTAAGGGGCTTTTTGGCTTTAGTAGGTTGGTTCTTCATGCCTTCTAGGTCGTGTGATATACTAGGTTTTTTAGCATATTTTTAGCCTTGTTTTGCATCCATTTTAGGTAGATTCACTAGAATTTAGTTACATATAGGTTGCATTTGCATACCATTTCATGTTTCAGGTGTTGAAGATGAATGAAATCAAACGAGTGATCAATTGGATGCAAAAAAGCCAAGAAGAGACTTAATATGGATCAAAAAGACAAGCCTTAGAGATCGAGCAATTTGAGAATTTTACTATGGAAATTTCATCATTTAATCTTGAAGAATATTGTATTTATTCATTAAAGCTTTCCAACAAACCAAGAATCACCTTAAACGCCCCAAGGAATTGCAAGATATGAACCGGTAAAGTTTTGATCCGCTAGATGCGAAGCTCCAAACCGTCAACCCCAAAGATGCATATTTTACACCACATTCCACTTCGAATCAGGAGAAAACTCGTTCATCAAAGTTGTATCCCTTTGAATCATCTTTCCAAAGACATATTACACGTTTTCATAGCTTCAAAGATGAGAGAGTTATTGCCTCCGAAGTTCATAGCAGTTTGGTGTATCGGTTTTGCCAAACCGGTACTTTAATTTGCGTTTTCCAGGGGCTAAGTATCGGTTTGTTGTACCGGTTTGGAAAAATCGGTACAGAAAAAAAAAAAAGTCAACATTTTCAACACTTTTTCAAGTCTTGACCTATTTTCAATTGGGTTAACCCAATTTTTTTGGGTTAACACAATGCAACTTTTAGGATACTATTTAAGCCTTTTAAACCTAATTGTAGATGATTTTTTTTATCATCTCTTATCTCATATCATCTTTTGTTTTTCTTAAGAACAATTTGTAATCCTTTTGAGTATTATTCTTATTTGAGTTTGATTTCTTTGATTGTTTCTTATCGTCCAAATCTTCTTCTATCTATGGAAATACACACTTCTACACTTAGATTTTGTGTTTCTCCTATGGATAGTGAGTAGTTCCTTTTAAGCAAATGGCTAGGTTGATTAGGGAATAAATCATGGTGTTTATGGCTTAGTTTACATTGATCCTCATGTAGATGATGTTCTTAATGCTAGATTTAACTTGATCAAATGAATCTAGATCTTAGGTTGAGTTGTGCCTGGAAGGTGTTCGATGAAATGCCGGAACAAGTCATTGCTTTCTAAATGAGGCCTAACCAAAGGGATTTGTGTTAGTTAGTTTAGTGGTTTATCATGGATTAGAGTTTAATGTTTCTTAGTTGTGTAATTATCCAAGGGATTGTTTTAATTGCATGATTAAGGAAAGGATTAGTACCATGGGAATGGATTAGTCTAGGTATGGAATCTTAGACTAAGGATTAGCTTAATAGTTGTGTTGAACATCATGAGGAGTTGCCTAATTGATCGAATCAATAACATATGCCATTTTCTTAACCATTCTATCTTTGATTTCAAGTTTTTTTATTTTCTGTTGACTTTTCCTAATTTCTGTTGACTTTTTGATTGTTGTTGACTTTTGTTGAATTTTGGAATTATGGATGATTAAGTGTTTCAAAACCATCAAATTATTATTTGCTTAGACTAGACATGATTCTCCTAATTTTTAGTGTGTTAATTGCTCCCGATTTGGATTGATACCTAAGTACTTCAATGACATTTGAGTAGCCTTAGGATACTTGTTAGACAAAGAACCGAAAATTCTTGTTTATCATAGTGTACCGTTAACGGGAGTTAGGTCTAATGATTGCTTAGGTTAATTTCATTTATCAAGGGATTGGACTTGGTTGCATATGAATGTACTGTCTAGGGATAGCTCATTGTTGTTTGAGGTATGTTAGGTGCTTAGGAAGATTGGAATGGACCTCTAGTTGATTACCCTTTGTCCTCATGAACTGCTTTACACTTGATTGCACTTTTACCTTCTCTGCTTTTTCCTCTGTTTTTGCATTTCACCATTTTTTAGCTTTTTATGCATTTTTGTTCCTGCCTATGATTTTTAGTTCGCTGCTTTCTCTTTTCACTTATGACCTGTTAGAAAAACCCTCTTTTTCATATTTGCTTGACTTAGAAGCATTCATTGCATCTAGTCTGATTAGTATCTCATCCATTTGGATTGACACATCATTTAAATTACAATGCACGAGTATGATGGGGAATTGATTTCTCTGGACAGAAAAATCCTATTATCAGTCACAACGTAATATGAGGGTACACTGAGCATTTAAAAAATTACCGGTAATAAAAAAATTGTATAGTTCTAATCATTTTTGTGTGTTGTTAAGTTAACTTCCCAAACAAGAAAGCCCCCAAAAAAATAAACAACACTACACAAAACGAGAAATGCAAACGAAAAGTTTGCATTTTATATATCTTCGCAAGTTTTGAGTTAAGATCAAACTATAAAACTATGTAGTTTCTAAAATTTACATTTAATTTTCTTTTTAATTAATTTAAAGAACTTTAAAATTAGCATTGTAAAACAACATTAAAGTAATTAACCATAAAAGCAAGAATATGTATTTCTAAGCACATGGTGAATTAAGCATCAGCCAATGAAACTAGTGATTTAAATTGTATTGTTTACGTAATTAAAGGTCGTTTCAAATGTAGAAAACTTAATCCACTGATAGCATCTTTTCCGGATGATTGGATATTAGATCATCTAATACTTACGTTGCTTAATAGATCATAATCCAAAACCCCAAGAATAAACATCAATCATTGGTTTTCCAAAACAATTACTTAACTCAAGTTATCAGTTTCGTCTTGTTTACATTACCGTTTGACTTTTACGTAAGCATTATATATAACCATAATTTCAGGCAAGCAATAATCTTGCTTGTGGTTCCTCTTGTGGCCAGCACAACATTGATTCTACAACACACGAATATTAATATATATACATACGCACACGTATGTCAACACAGGAAAACTTCAACTTACCTTATCTTATTCGGGATTTGAAGACTGGTTTACGAAATTACTTTTTTCCTCAATATAATGCATTATCTGATAATTATTATATAAAAAAAAGTGCATAATCTGATTGTGCAATTATCTAGTAACAGCCTGACAGGTGTCCACACCAATGTGGCTCGGAATGCTAAAAGGAAAGCCTTTTCTTTGTCAAACAGCAAAATAAAAAAACCTTATAACAAGAAAATCATTGGCAAACCGATTCCTGATTCTTCTGGTATTTTTCTTTATCTCAGAATATTATACATGATATTGAAGTCGCTTTCACTATCTCTAAGACGTTTTTGGAAACTTCAATTTTCTTGCGTTAACCAAACAACAAAAAGTGAAGAAAAACAAAAATCAAACAAATAACAACAAAAATATTTGGTGACTATCAAATTTTCTATGGCGTTCAAGTAGTATATTTGGATTTGGATATTACTCGTTCTTGGCCTAAACTCAACAAGAGACAAATTCAATTCACACGTCAAAGTGTAAGAAAATAAAAGATGCACAATGTAAAAACATATAGAATTGAGATTTTCTGCATATATGCTTATTTACTTCCAAAACAATGCATCATTTTGTGTTTAAATTACACCAAGAGCAGATTCTTTAAAATATCACAATGATTAATTTAATTTAAAATTATCATACAATTCTAATTAGACCAAAAATATAATAAAAATGTTTTTGTTCACAAAAATAAAATAATTTTAGAATCTTAAATTTAAACTTTAAACCTCCAAAACTAAATTCATCCCTTCAAAAATTAACCGGAAATTCTAATTAGTGAACCAAGTAAAAACATTGAAAGCTTGCACTTACTATTCTGTTGTATTTTTGGAAAGAAATTTTTTTTAATGATAGATATAATTGATATTTTGTGGTACAATTGTCGAACATACTAAATTTTTAGGTATTTCATAAAATATTATAGTTTTTTACAACTAAAAAAAGACGTATGTATGATATATATTTCCATATTTAGCTTTATTACAACCTATAGTACCCCCAAATCGGCACACATCAAAGCAAAACACATTCTAAATATTAAACCGGAAATGGTAAATTCTAAATCAGAACAACAACAATAACGTAAAAGGTTTTAGGAGGTGATTAAAAAAAATTTAAGTTAATCACATTAATCAAGTAAATCTAAACTATTCAAGTTTTTATTGGTACTAGGAGACAGGGGCGTATACTATCAAGTCTAGTTACACTTTATTGGCGGAAATTTGGATGATGAAATGGTGTTTCATACTCAACTTCCTTCAATCGGTAATCTCCAGACATCAGTCTGGAGTTTACCAGCGCCTCCCAAGTTAAAGCATTTCTTATGGAGAACATTGTCAGGTGCTCTAACCGTGAATACCCAGCTAGCAAGATGTGGTTTACGCGTAGATCGGGTATGTACTCGTTGTGGGGATCCTGAGGAAACAATAAACCATGCTCTCTTCACTTGCCCACCGGCTCTTCAAACATGGTCCCTCTCCTCAATCTCGTCCCCAAGAGGTGTTTTTCCCTCGATGCATCTACTGGAAAATATCCATTATCTACTCTCCGTTGACAAGTCACTTAACTGTGATCGTGAACTTAAATCCGATTTCTTATGGATCCTTTGGTTCAATTGAAAAGCACGAAACGAAAAAATCTTTAACGACAGGCTTTGGGAGCCACCAGACATAATTACCCATGCCGCAAACGAGGCCTCTGATTGGGAATATATACATTCGAGCCCCAAACAGACTCTGAATAAGCCAATTAGAGGCCCACCGAATTGTTCAACCACAGAGTTACTTCCTATCCAGAGTTGCTTTGTAGACGGCTCCTGGAAGGGCGATGATCGCACATGTGGTTTGGGGTGGATTTTGAAAGATCATTCACCAACAATCGCCCTAATGAGGTCAAGGGGCATGCTTCGGGGTCGCTCCCCTCCCCACTACATGTGGAACTTCTCAGCCTCTTGTGGGCCATGCAAAGCTTATTTCGTATGGGACGTCAGTGTAATAGCTTCTACACAGATTCGACATATCTTCTACAAATGATTTCATCTCCAGTGCTTTGGCCAACCTTTAGCTCCGAACTGGTGGATAAATCAACATATCGAGAAAGATTCCCAGATGTACAGTTCAAGTATGTACCGCGACAGCTGAATGGACATGCAGACCTTCTGGCACGTGAAGCAAGGACACGCAATCGATGTTTCTCTTTCGTAGGATCGCACATCCCCTAGCGGATATCAGCATCCTCGACTCTTACGTTTTAAGTTTTTACTTGTATTTGGTGACAAAAACAAAATTGGTACTAGGTGTCAAATCCAAATTCAGAACAATTAACTCATTAAAAACTATGAAAACTATACTTAATATAAGCAATTTATATTGATTGGTTTGGAACGAACCTTCAAACATGTAATAAAATTCAAAAGTCATCTGAAAATTAAGATTCAAATAACAGTTAAAAGCTAAGAAAATGATTAGTGTTATTAACTAAGGTGATCAAGTGTAAGTCTATTATGCTCCTACAATCAATCAATGTTAATCAATGCTCTAAGATTCCATAATTTAGACTAATTCACTCATATGATATTAATCACTTTCCTAATAATGCAAGTAACACAATCCCTTGACTAATTACATATAAGAAGCATTAAATATTCAACCACTAAACTACACAATTCATTTGTTAGACCTCATTTAGCATTCAAATAATTCATTTGGGCATTTCCACAAACATCTCCTGAGCATGAAATTACCTATGATCTAGAGATGAATGATAAAGTCAAATTAAGCATTAATAATATTAAATGAAAAAATTTAAGTAGTCCAAGCCCTAAGGATCAAATTCTATAACTTAATCATCATAATCTATCTAACACATTTGCCTAAAAGTAACTACTCACAAATCATGATCAAAACACAAAATCTCATGATGAAAATATGCATAATCATGATCTAAACAAACAAGTATTAAGCAAAGATGACAAGAAAAAACTAGATTAAATTTGAGATTCAAAAGGTTTACACAACAAAGGAAACAAGGTTCAAAAGTGGAAAAAAGTTGAGACCAAATTAGGTCTTAATTGTATTTATACTCTCTAAAAGTTCTATTGGGTTAGCCCAAATAAAAATGGATAAAAAATAGGTCTAAGTTCAAATGTTGACTCTAAATGGCCCAATACCGGTTTATCCAAACCAATACATGTCCCCGGTACCAATTTTTCTTATTAGTACTGATTTCTCTAAACCGGTACATTAAACCGCTAGCGAGCTATGTGTGAACTTCCTAGTCTGTATCGACGAGCAATAACCAATACAACAAACATGTTTGGGTGTATCGGTTAGCCTATGACTTCATTCTTCTTGTGTAACGGTGTGATCAAATCGCAACCCAAAAATGGTATGATCATACAGGGTTTATTAAACCGGTAAGATCATACAGGGTTTATCAAATCGGTATGATCATATCGTGTTTATCAAACTTGTATATTGGTATTGCCTGTTTTCTTCTCCCATTGACTTCATTTTAGCTCATTTGATATCACTCTTTGACTTTCTTTACCTTCACACTTGAAACATGAAAATTTATGCGATATGCAACTTATACATAACTAAATGCAAGTTAAACTACTAAACACCAACCTAAATAAGGGTTAAAAAGGCATCATAAACCAAATACATTAGGAGGTTTGAAGAGAACCCCAAACTCATCTTCAACCACCTTGGACTGCAAATCCAAAAAAAAATATCTCTGATGGTCGGGTTTTGGCTTTCTGGATGCCTTATCATGCAAAGCTATGACGAAGATACCACAGAAGAATTATGGTGAAGACAAGGAAGAAACTCGCTCGAAGAACCGTCGTTTCATGATATATATTTCACTGAGAAAGGATTGACCTCAAAGCCCTTCATACTTGGCTTTGCTTCACCCCATATGGGTCTTCTTCCCCTATAGAACTCCGACAGAGTGAAAACATTCGCGAATCTAGTGAAGAATTTCATTCCACCATAGTCTAGATCCCATCACTCGCTATTTGGAGATCGTAGAGATCTACCCAAATCATAAAAGAAGATTCCAGAAAATCAAGAATATCACGAAGATATGTTAATATATTAGATTAAAAAATCTACCAGCTTTATATTTATCTTAAATTAGGAAATTTGATTTATTTATTCATCTATAAATACTATTGCATATTGTAACTTATTTCTTACGAGAGTCTATTCTAATATTTCCTAAACACTTATGTGTTCTTGCTTTCATCAATCTATCATGGTATTAGAGCAAAGATCCAAATATGTGGATTAAAGCTCTTTAAAAAAAACATGATTGCTTCATCTTCTTTCTATCTAGTCGATCAAATTTTTGGTATCAGCACGAAAAGTTTTGTCTTTATGTGACTCATAATAATATTGTAGTGACGACTTTAAAGATGAAGAGAGATAATACCCTTCATAAGGTTTTACATTTTTATTTTTTATATTAAAACTTTCTGTTTTTCTGATAAAGATTTACAAGAAAGGTCATTCTTTGATTTTGATTCCATTGATTTATGGGTTGGAATTTTTAATCAAAAAAAAAAAATTATCAATCCTGGTTGGATTGTTACGAACACCATTGATGTTTCTTTCTTCATGATACAAAGATGAAGATGTTTTTTTATACTCGTACTCGCAATTTGATATGTAGCTGCTATCTATTTTCTGAGTCTTATTATGGTGATAAGTTTCCACCGATAATAACTTGAAAGCTAATAGTTTAGCTAATTTGACTCTACAATGGAGTATAAATGTCGTTGATGGCCCAACGGCTGAGTGTTATAGCCGATTTGACTCTTCGGGTGAGTATAAACCTCGATGATGATCTTATGGATCAGTTTGTAGCTAAATTAACCCTACGATCGGGTATAAACGTCGATATTGACAGTTTGGTGTTCAAGTTAATTTGACTCGCCGGCCGATTATAACGATGCGATGATGATTCGGCGGCTGGATATGAAGCCGCTATTTTTAAGATTTGTCCAATCTTACCCGTGTTACCACGTCTAAGCTTGTGGGAGGATATTGGGAGATCGTAGAGATTTACTGATAAACACGGATTTGCCAATCCTAAGTCTAGCAAATTCCTAAGTTTAATTATG
>OVBE01015424.1:0-11494 GCA_900406425.1 Iberis pinnata | reverse complement strand
GTTCTACCGATAATTAGAAATGTTATATGATATTTGAATTTTATAGCATTATTCGTTTTGTGTTACTTGAGAAGCCTCTTATTTAAACATCTGACGATTAAACTTTACATTCAGAAATAACTCATTAAGTTGAACAATACTGCAGGTAGAACATTAACTGACGAGGAAAGTCTGTTTAGGGTTTCAAACTCAATGGTGGCAACTAAACATGAGGGTTGCGCTCGTTGCGGGACTTAACCCAACACCTTACGGCACGAGCTGACGACAGCCATGCATCACATGTGTCTACGTTGGTTGTGTTCTAATATCAGCTGAATTAAAACACACAAAAAGAAGAGAGGATAAAGAAATAGAGTATATAATTTTTTAAAAAAATCAGAAGAATTCATCAAAGCAGTGGAATTATTTGTTGAATTACGAGCATATAGCTCGAATCTGAGTAAAATAAACAAATACTAATAATCAAGACAACAAAAATTAGTTTACAAAATATTATTTTAATAAGAAAAAGTTACGGGAAATTGAACAAAAAGTAAAATTTATTAAAATTTATTTTTTATTTTCTACCATAGCTAACATATCAATCAAGGATAAGAGAGTAAAGTTATATAAATGACATATGGCATAGATCATAATATTGGTACTTTATGGTATATGTTGTAAATGTGTGGTATTTTATGGTATCAACCATAATTTTCCCTTTTTAAAATATAATTCGGTTTAGTGTTTTTTTTCTTCACATTATTCATCACTGTATGTTCCGCAACCGAGAAGTAGCTACGACCGTTGGATCTAAATTTAGGCAAAAGATCGAACGGTATGTAGTGAGGCAAGCGTACAAATGTGAAGCAGCAAATAACTTCCCATCCAAAGACTTCATAAGGTCGTATGTTTTTGACAAACAACGAAAGAAACCTGAAACCCAAAGATCGAGATTTAGAGAAGAAGAAGAAGAAGATGATCGCAGACGGAGCAGAAGATGAAGAGAAATGGCTTGCTGCCAGTGCCGCAGCTTTCAAGCAGAACGCATTCTACATGCAACGCGCTATTGTAATTTCTGCTCTTTCTACCCTTTTTGACGAAATTTATAATTGTGTGAAATTGAGGAATTTAATATCCGTTTTGGACTCTTCATACCTTGAGAAATTGAAAGAGGAACCTAGATTTTTCATTTTGGTAAAAATTTGGGCTGTTTTCGTTGATTAGGACTCTAATAATCTGAAAGATGCTCTCAAGTATTCGGCTCAGATGCTCAGTGAGTTGCGAACTTCGAAGCTTTCACCTCACAAGTACTATGATCTCTGTGAGTTGTTTACCTGTTCTGATCTGCCATAATCTCCGGCTTTTTTATTCTAACAAAAAAATGATCGTATGTTTCGCTCAATCCCTAAAGCCTAAATGTTAACTTTAAATTTGATTGGGTGGTTTTAGATATGCGGGCTTTTGATGAGTTGAGGAAACTTGAAATTTTCTTCATGGAAGAAACTCGCCGTGGCTGCTCGGTTATTGAACTCTATGAGCTAGTTCAGCATGCTGGTAACATATTACCACGCTTGTAAGTGACGGATACAATCCCTTTCTTGCCTTTTTCTATGTTTTGGCAACCATTTGGATCATTCTTTTCTTTGGGAAATGGCTAATGCCCATTTCTAAGACAACTTATCTCAGAGATGGTGAAATTTTATTATTATTCATTGTTGCTAGCATTTCTTCAGGCATTAGTTTTTTCCCTTTTCTAGCTAATGTACAATATGTTCATTTTCTGTTTCCGTTTCCTAGATATCTTCTTTGTACAGCCGGATCTGTATATATCAAAACCAAGGAAGCTCCTGCCAAGGCAATTCTTAAAGATCTTGTTGAGATGTGCCGTGGGATTCAGCATCCTCTACGTGGTCTCTTCTTGAGAAGTTACCTTGCACAAATTAGTCGAGATAAATTACCTGACATTGGTTCGGAGTATGAAGGGTAAGCACTTAGACTCTTTTGTGAGGTTTGTATGATTGTATCTTCGTAGCACCGAGGACTCAGATGGGGTTGTGTGTTTTATCTTATTAGATGGAGATCCCTAGTTTCTTTTTACCTAAATTTGGACGTTGGCTGTCTGCTGGTCAATTAATCTGATATTTGTTAGGATCATTATCCATTTCTATTATTTTCAAGAAACTTCTTTTATTGACACACGGAAATCTAGATACATCTAGTTTGTGACTCGTTGTCTACTCTCTACAGAGATGCTGATACAGTTACAGATGCGGTGGAATTTGTACTACTGAATTTTACTGAGATGAATAAACTCTGGGTCAGAATGCAACATCAGGTGAGTTATGATTGTTATACACCCTTCTACTCATTTGAGAAATGAGCTTGTCAGAACGTATGCACGTCATGGAGATATAATTGTACTATGAGGGCATGATTCCGATCACGCAGGTGTTATATTGCTTGTGAATCATTACCCTTTAATGATCCTGAGTTGAGGTTTGCTGTCGGACTTTTGGTCTGCAGGGACCTGCTCGAGAAAAGGAGAGACGGGAGAAGGAAAGGAGCGAGCTTCGTGACCTTGTAATATGACTTCTTACAGCTGGTAACAGTTTACTGAAAGTGCCTGCCATTTGTTTTGAACTGATGGAGGGGTGTGTCTTGCTCACATATCAGGTTGGAAAAAACCTTCATGTGCTGAGTCAGTTAGAAGGCGTGGACCTTGATATGTACAGAGATACAGTTCTTCCTAGAGTCTTAGAGCAGGTAAAATATTATATCCTACACACACATACACATGCAAACTTAACTTGTTCCCAAACTTTTTTTTTGGTTCAAAAAACTTGTTCCCTAACTGAAAACTGATTTTTGGCATGATTTCACAGATAGTGAACTGCAGAGATGAGATTGCCCAATATTACCTAATAGACTGTATTATTCAAGTTTTTCCTGACGAGTATCACTTGCAGACCCTTGATGTACTTCTTGGAGCTTGTCCACAACTTCAGGTAGTTTGAGTAGCCCTCTCATAGTTAGCATTATGCTCTGCTTCCGTTTATCTAACTTGGTCTTGACTATGGATTAGTATCAACTGCATTTTCCAAAAAATATTTGTCAGGAGTTCACTCATCTCCTGTTTTTCTCACTTTCTATCTGGTTTTCTTCTCAGCCGTCCGTTGATATCATGACAGTACTTTCACGTTTAATGGAGAGGCTATCAAATTATGCTGCCTTAAATTCTGAAGTATTACCTTATTTCCTTCAAGTGGAAGCTTTCTCAAAGTTGAATAATGCAATTGGAAAGGTAACCTCTATGTGTAGGCTGTGATCAACTTTCTGGGTATGTGCAGTTGCAGTTTGGTTTCTGTAAATGAGGAGGAAAGTAATGACAGTTAGAAATCCTGTTGACCGGACTAGTTTGCGTAATGAAAGAAAGACATGGAGAAAGCGTAACAATTTTGTTGCTTGATGCTTCTTTCTTTTAGTAAAACCCTTTATTTAGATGATTCCATCAGCGTGTTAAGAAACATGCAGTATCCTTAATCTGTTGGAAAGTATTTGCTGCCAAACATGACCCTTCTTAACACAGTTCTGCATATTTGTTTCACTTTGGCGCTTTTTCCTTGAATTGAAATAGTTTCTTAGTGGAAATATTATGATGTTGCAGGTGATTGAAGCACAAGAAGATATGCCTATCTTGAGTGCAGTAACCCTATATTCCTCCCTTCTCAAGTTTACTCTCCATGTTCATCCTGATCGGCTTGATTATGCAGACCAAGTGTTGGTCAGTTCTCTAATAGTGACTGTGTTTACCTGTTCTTGTTTTCTCAAGCTAAGTTTAAATACTTCTTGTTGTGCAATGGTGCTTAATGGCAATCTGGATCTCATAATTTAGATAATCTCTTCATTCTATTCACATTGATGAGACATTGATAAATTCTTGATAACTGTGTCAGAAGTTTTATATAACAAAGAAATTTGAGTAAGTTTCATCTTGTTTAGCTATTCTGCTAGTGGATGCTGGTTCAGTGATTGCGTATTACCTTCATATCTTGTTATATGTATGTTATATTTTCAGAAAATTTTCATAGTATATACCTTATAGTATGTTTTGCTAGAATAAGGACTTCAGGTATGTTGGATGAAAGAGTGTGAATTTGATGTTCTACACTTTCTCTGGCTAGGGATCATGTATTAAGCAATTGTCTGGAAAAGGAAAGATTGATGACAACCGTGCAACAAAGGAGCTTGTCTCGCTGTTAAGTGCTCCATTAGAGAAGTATAATGATGTTGTCACCACCCTTAAACTGACAAACTATCCCCTCGTGATGGAGTACCTTGATAACGAGACAAAGAGAGTAATGGCTACTGTTATAATTCGAAGCATTATGAAAAACAATACTATTATTGCTACATTGGAGAAGGTAGGATAGCTTCATGGTTGTACCTTTTGGTTTAACCATTTGTGTGGTAAGATAAATTTTCTTGTCTTGTTTTTCTCTGGTAGGTTGAAGCACTGCTTGAACTAATTAAAGGACTTATCAATGATATGGATGAGCCACAGGGACTCGAGGTTGTTATAAGCATTTAGTGATACTTTCTATGAGAAGTACCCTCTTAACATCAAGAGGTTACAAAGAAAATAAGTCAGAACCCCAAAAGAGAGTTGAATTTTGAGTTCTTTACATATCTTTCTACACTTTTAGGTCGATGAAGATGATTTTGAGGAGGAACAGAATTCTGTTGCTCGTCTCATTCACATGTTATATAATGATGACCCGGAAGAGATGTTTAAGGTGCATGGAGCTCTTGCACATTCAGATTCATTCATGTGTCTTCCCTTTATGTTGACATTATGCTTTGTAGCTACTGGCTTGCATTTAGAATTTTTTATGTTTCAGGATGTCTGTTCTACTACATACATTCCCAGTTACCTCTATTATTTGTTTGTAATTTCTATTAAGGTTTAAACTTTCAGTCTTAAAGGCTGTCTATTGAATTTCAGATAATCAATATTCTGAAGAAGCATTTCCTGACAGGAGGGCCAAAACGTTTAAAGTTCACCATTCCTCCACTCGTTGTAACTACTCTAAAGGTTTGATTTCTTAAACTTAGTTACTCGAAATGCATTATGATGCCAACATACAAATCCCCTCATAGTTCTTATGTTGAGTTTGATTAGCGATGACATGGTTTAGTTGTTTCTTTTTCTGTTATTCCCCATAGAAATGTATCTGTTATAGTTTTGTAAATTAAAAAAAAAATGATTTATGTTGTCTATTTTGTGTTGAATGGTAGCTTATTAGGCGATTGCCAATGGAAGGAGACAATCCTTTTGGAAAAGAAGCTTCAGTTACTGCTACTAAAATCTTCCAATTTCTAAATCAGGTCAGTCATGAAGCAATTTCAAGTGTCTAGAGTTTTCAGAACCACATTTCACTTGCCCAAATTTAGTTCATACAGCTTATCGAGAACTTGGAAAGTTCTCAATCAACATTTTTTTACAGAAATAGCAAGGGAGCTACTAGTATTGCTCTGAGTCTGTATCAATTATTAGTTCTTGTCTTTATCCCATTGAGTTCGTTTTTTTTGTTTGCTTGTTGCAGATTATTGAAGCGTTACCTAATGTACCTGACTTGGCATTTCGGTTGTACTTGCAATGTGCTGAGGTAAATAAATTATCCTTTGTACGGCATTAGTAAATCATCTGACATCAAGAAAATGCTCATTGTTTATCCTTTTTCATCAGGTTGCGAATAAGAGTGATGAGGAGCCAATTGCATACGAATTTTTCACCCAGGCATATATCTTATATGAGGAAGAAATTTCGGTTAGTTTTATGTGCTTATGGTTGGTATCTAAACCAGAATAAGTGAATGAGTTTAATCTTTTCCATGCTTCTTTTCAACAGGACTCAAAGGCCCAAGTGACCGCTTTACAACTTATAATTGGAACTCTGCAAAGAATGCGCGTATTTGGTGTTGAGAATAGAGATACTTTAACACACAAGGCCATGGGGGTATGGATTTCCTCATCATATGTTAAATTGTCATTATCTTTTGCTTAAAACTTAGAAGACTGATACGTGAAAGCTTATCCTGTTGCAGTATTCAGCAAAACTTCTAAAGAAACCTGACCAATGTCGAGCTGTTTATGCCTGTTCTCATCTATTCTGGCTTGAAGATCATGATACCATACAAGATGGAGAAAGGTATATATTGTTTTCTGATTTGTGAAGTAGAAAACAACTCACGAACTCATCATGCTTCTTAATTGGAATCAGGGTTCTAAATTGTCTCAAACGTGCACATAAAATTGCAAATTCGATGCAACAAATGACCAGTACAGCTCGGGATAATAGTACAGGAGCTGTTACACTCTTCATTGAGATACTAAACAAGTAAACACTTTCTTTACTGTCTCAT
Organism: Iberis pinnata; assembly: GCA_900406425.1. NCBI lineage: Eukaryota > Viridiplantae > Streptophyta > Magnoliopsida > Brassicales > Brassicaceae > Iberis > Iberis pinnata. Next base: position 5,090 of record OVBE01015424.1, on the reverse strand, counting down.
CATCAATTGTGAGCGAGCATAACGTAAAATATGAAATGTTTGCAGGTACCTCTATTTCTTTGAAAAGCTGGTTCCACAGATTAAAGTTGAATCAGTGGAGAGCTTGATCGAACTGATCAAGAAGGAAGAATCAATCACATCTGAACCATCTGCTGAATCCTTCTTTGCAAGTACCCTTCGGTTCATGGAGTTCCAAAAGCAGAAAGGTGGTGCCATTGGTAACAGATACGAGGAGATCAAAGTGTAGAAGTTTAAAAGAGGTAACAAGTCTGCTAAATGCTTTTTGCTTGGCGCATCTTTTGAAGAATCAGACTCGGTGTGTATGTGTGTTTATTGTTGCTTGAAATTTATACCCGGTTTAGGTACTGGTTTATTACTCGGTTTTTTTTTTTTTTTTTTTATAAGGCGGTTCATGGTTTGTAACTTGTGGAGTTTGTGTCTATACGAATCTTTTGGTTACATGTTAACTAAACCGCGTCGTAACATTGGATATTATTTACATGATCCTCAAAAAAAGATGATTTGAGTTTTTATTTTTGTTTATACAATTGATCTTATCAAATCAAATGTACCAATAAGTTGCATTTTAGGTTCGAAATATTAGGAAAATAACTTCACTGCATACGTGTAAGGTGTAACGATACCCTCTTTGGACCGCCTGCTTTTGAGCCCAACATATTATTATTGTTTGTTTTGGGTCTTAAAATTTTGCATGGCTTTTCTTATTGAGTGCTACTTCAAAAAGTACCTTTTATACTAACTAGGTTTCACCCACGTGTCTACAAGACACGTGTGTATATCTTAAATATATTGATTTTATAATATGGCTTAGTTTTATATTTTTTGTTCCATTTTATAAAATTTTCTAGAGATTTCTTTGTTTTAAAATATAAGTCTTTTAGTATCTCTAGAAAAATTTTAAGGTTATTAAATACTCTATACCCAATAGTAAAATATTAGATTTTTAATGATTGGTTGAAGTATCTTGAATGTACAAATATTTAAATAAAAGTCAATTTCTTAATTTACGCGTTTTTAAATTAAAGATCTTATAAAATTAATGGTGAAATTATTATCTGGGATCCGAGATCCGCCCGAATCTGCGATCCGTTCCGAAAGTTAGGATATCCATGAAGATTCGAATATTAAAACTTTTAAGTCCGGATATCCGGATCCAGACCAATATATATTAAATATATATATACTTTTCTATATATATATTATAATAGTCTTACATACTTTTAAATATATATTATGTTATTTTAACAAAAAGATTAAATATTTTATTTTGCACTATTTTAAAATAAATAAAATTTGATTTCTTAATAAAAATAACAATAAATTTTAAAGTAATTTTATAATAAACTTTCTATTTAAAAAAAAAGAAATTTATAAAAATATTAGTTTTTCTTAAGAAAATTTTAAAATTTCAGTTCTTTTGTAATGTTGATTCAGATCCGGATCCTGATTTCTGCGGATTCGGATCTGAATACCTTTTTCACGGGTCTGATGGATCTAGATCTGAATATTCTCAAAAACCCCGGATATATGAATCCGTCTCACTCCTATATATAATGGAACAAAGGTAGTATTTTTTTCAATTTTATTTTGGAGATGTTAATTTGCTAACACATAATGTTTGTGATCACAAAATGTTTTTAGATTGGCTTAGAAAAAACTTATCAAGTGTTTTTTTTCAGCTCTCTATTTATCAAAAGAACCATATCTTTAAATTTAATTGTGTTTTTTCTCTCTTAAAGATCCTGTAGAGATGGTAGTATAATTAAGTCCAAGTTAATATTAAAAGGAAAATGTTAAAAGACAGTTGCGTTTTTTGACTCTTCAACTAACACATGTAAAATGGATTGAAAGTTGCAAACTTTTTTTATATTGACTTGTAAAAAAATAAAAATGATGAGGTGTCATTAAGAGAAAAACTTATGTGTCAACTCTTTGGCAGTTATAAACTCTACTTTTATATAATAGATTAGATCACCTCCATTAAAATTTTTTAAGGAGAGTTTTTAATTAAAGAATGTTAAAAAAATAGATAAGTTAGAAATTATTTCTTAAGATAAAGTTCTTAAAGTCCTCCAACAAAAACTGTATCTTACACTATTTACATCACTTTTATACTTTGCTTTTTTGAACATAGTGGTAAATATATAATTAACTTAAAAAGTTTCAAAAATTTAAGATTAAATTAATGTAAAAAATTTCTAATGATTTTTTAACCAATGTACATGCTCTTAAGACTTAAACTCTCTTATAAATTAGTGGACTATTTGGTTAATATGAAATGTCAAATATTTGTATTTGACTATATGTCTCACAATATATCTCTAAGTATGAATAAAAGAATGGGTGACATTTATAATTAATATAAGTTTTATTTGTCAATTTTTTCATGAGTTTTCTCTACATACTCTGTTTATGTTTTCTACTATCTATTTGAACTTACTTCGAAAATAATGCAATGTTCTCAATGATATGATTCAACAATTCTAATATCTGTTGCTCATCTCTGTCAAGTTCTACTTCAAATTCGTTTTTCTTCTCTATATAACATTAAATTAGAATATGCGTGATACGTGGGTGATATCACTCGGTTTTAACGCTTTATAAGGGACATTTATGCTTGTTATTAAGCATTATCCAGACGTTTTCTTTGCAATTTAGTGTCTTTTACAAGTTTCTAGGTGTTCCGATCGTTTTAGAGAAAAAGATGGATTGGGAGCAAATCATACGCAAAATGGCTAAATTTAGAAAATAGAAGGATCATTCTCTAGAGAACGATTGTTCTCATCAAGCATAACTTCCACGTACAAGCAGAACGATCGTTCCCTCCCAGAGAACGAACGAGCCTTCCTAAGCTTCTGGAATTTAACGGCCAACAAAATAAGGAAAACTAACATTCTCATCAAGCATAATTGCCACGTACAAGCATAAAGACCGCTCCTTCCCAGAGAACGACCATTTCTCATCCGAGAAGACTTATAAGATTTTCCAATTTTTCACCATTGGTCTTCAAACCTATATAGTTTTTAATATTTTGTTATTTTATGTTTTAAACTATAAAAGCTTTGTGGCTTGGTTTTATTTTTCTCTACGCTTTTACAATTTGAGCTTTTACAAAGAGACGAATCCGAACCACTTAACTCTGTATTATAATAATATCTATTTTATGATTTTAATTATGTGTTCTTCAATTTTTATGCTTTTTGTTTATTTTATAATGTTTGAGTAGTTTTAAAGTTAGGTTTTAGGATCTTTCAAGGAAATCAGGTTTGATTGTTAAGTTTTGACAGAAAGGATTGAATTTGTTAGGTTATTAGTCTAGATTTGTTCTTAATGCATGAATTAGAGTAGCTAACTAGTTCATTGATATTAGATTGATAAATGCAATATATTTGATTTAGAGGTCTGATCTAATATAGATGAATAGGTGTTCTTGCTTGTGAGAGTATTGTCCTGAATTTCTATGAACTTATTGAATATGAACATTAATGCATGGTTAAATTAGCTCTACACAACGAGAGTTTGCTTTTATTCATTTAAACATAGAGTTTAATACTTCAAGAGAAGGTTATTCTATTGTTTTCTTTCATGATAGAACTATTTTTAAATTAAAATCATCCATGTTAACCTGAGCTATTAAACATGATAACATGTGGAATTCTCTATTATATGACCCTTTGACTTTACTGATTTACATCGTTTTTAATTATCGTTTTCTGCTTAAACTCGGTTACAAACAACAAACTCACTCTCCTAAGGATCATGTCTACCACAAATGGCATGACCATAACTTACTAAAAATTGTCTTCATCATTGGATCATATCTTGTATATGCTAAACGGTGTCTTTTTATTAATAAAATTTAATCAAAAATAATATATATATATATATATATATATTACTCTTCATATTTTATACTATTAATCTTCTATACATTGTATACTTTTCGTTATTTTAATCTCATAGTTTATTTTAGATAATAGAATCAATATTTTTTCTTATTTTTCAAGTATAAGAGAAATATATATATATATAGATATAGAGTAATAAATTAATAATAAGAAAGTTTTCATTGGTTTAAAATACTATGTTGACATATGTGGGCGAACTAGTTGACTTGGGCCGACTAGTGGGCTCGGGTCAGCTAGAGGTGAGAAGAGGATAGGAATGGGCAACAATAGCCCACCTTGGGCCCAGCTGCACTGAGGGAGAGCTCAACGCGCAGAGAGCAGAGAGGGCTCGGAGCGTGGAGAGCAGAGAGAGCTCATCGCGCGGAGAGCAGAGAAGGAGCTCAGTGAGTGGAGAGCAGAAAGAGCTCAGCGCGTAGTGAGCAGGGAGAGCTCAGCGCGCGGGGAGCAGAGAGAGAGCTCGTCGCGCGGAGAGCAGAGAAGGAGCTCGTCGCGCGGAGAGCAGAGGAGGAGCTCGGCGCGCAGAGAGCAGAGAGGGCTCGGAGCGTGGAGAGCAGAAAGAGCTCATCGCGCAGTGAGCAGAAGGAGCTCAGCGCGCGGAGAGCTCTGATTGGAGAATCTTGAAATACTTGAATACGGGCTACAACGAGACACGCAAGCCCCGTAAACGTGAGAGGTGAGTAATGGGCTGGTGAAGAAGCCCACCGCAGGCAAAGCATCGAGTGGGCTGTCTTAACTCGCCAAGAAGCCCAGGTCGCGATGACTGACGAAAGGGGTCGAGTCGACGGTTACGGGAAGTTTAAAAGAGTGTAACCGCGGATCAAGAGCATTGAAGGCACATTGAGTGCGGGGGATATCATGGCGAACCGTAAAGAGAGTCCTATAAGAGATCTAGGGAGAGGTCCAAAATGAGGACCGAAAATCCTTTGTAAAACTTAGCATATTATTGAGCAAACTTGTAAACACTTAAGAGATTTCGAATAAAGATTACATTCTTGTNCTTGCTCTCACATTTTGGCGCCGTCTGTGGGGACTCGAAGAAATTTATGAAGAAGTCACCCTGCCTAGCAAGAAGAGATGGATCCACCAGTGAACAACCCAGCTGTCGATGCCCTAGCAGAGGTGAAGGCTCTGCTCGCTACCCTGGTGAGCTCTGTCGAAAGA
>OVBE01015423.1:188-11495 GCA_900406425.1 Iberis pinnata | reverse complement strand
CTGAACTTACCTCAGAGCACCTGCAGGATCGATCCCAGCACTATGCAGGATCGATCTGAGACACTTCGGCAACAAAACAGGATCGATCCCACTCAGCACTTTCAGGATTGATCCCAACACTATGAAAATCGATCCCGCAAACACTCCAGATCGATCCCGCAACCACTCCAGATCGATCCCACAGGCAATTCAGATCAATCCCCCTTTCATGCTTTCAACGTTTCTGGTGAAGTCTCAAACGCAACTAAGGAAATGCACGAAGATGAAGCAGGACTTAGAAGAGAACACACGAGATCGATCTCAGCTATATTGGGATCGATCTCAGGCACTCAATGTCATGATCGATCCCAACCTCAGATGCAGTTTGGACGCAACACAACTGGATCGATCCCAAGCAAGCACCCTTTAGTCCAGATCGATTGTGCATTCAACCACTCGAAGACAAACATGCTCCGACCCGACCAAATCGAATCCGGATACCACCTGAAGCAAGGCCCAAGATCCAAGACAATGATTAGCATTTTGTATTTAGTGCGAATTAGGGCTTTTCTCTGAACACTATAAAATCCCTAATTAGCCTCCATTTCCACAAGTTTTAGATTTTCTTTCCTTTTTAGGTTTTTGTCTTAGGTTTTCATTTCTTAGTTTTGTTCTTGGTGTAAAAACCATTTTTCTTTCAAGTCTTTAGCTAATCTACTGTTTTTCCTTTGATTTCTTGCATAGCTATAGGTTGTTCTTTAGTTTGTGCATCTCTATTTTTGTTTTAAGTCTTAACCTTCTGTTTTAGTTTATTGTTTCATTGCTGTTCTTCATTTCTGGTTTAGTGTTCTTGCTGTTCTTCATAGATCTGCATGTTTAGGTTCGAAGTTATGTTTGTTGTTTCAACTGCTTCTACTCCCATGAGTAGTGAGTAGTCATCCAAGTTCCTGAGGATGTGGGAAGATAAGGGTTGATGTTTTGGGTTTGCTTAGGTGCCTAAGTTGTGTGTTTCCTAGATCCTTTCTGGACCTTCTCAGCTTAATATTGATCGTACTCCTACCCGAGAGGGATAGAGACCCGCCGTTAGGCCCTACAACACCGAGAGGTAAGTTATTGGAGGTGACCGGACCGAGGGGGTTCCAGAGATTCGTTTCCCCTTCTCTGCGAATAGATGTGGGAAACGTGTTAGCTAGAGTAGTAGAGGTTAATGCCAGCTAGGTAGTCGTCGTCTATGATGACAGTTGAGTCTGTGATTGCTTTGCTTGAGATTGGTTGCCAAGACATTAGAGTTGATTGTTAGTAGAGCTACTGTCTAGGGGTCAGCTCATTGTTTGAGGTATGTTAGGTGGCCTAGGATGGATTCCCAAGTCAATTACCCTTTGTCCTCAGGAACGACTTTACCTTGATTGCACATTTTACATTTTCTTGCTTTTTCTCTATTTTGCATCCAAAATTGTTTTAAGCCTTTCTCTGTTTTTATGCTTTTTACTTTCGTTGCACTTAGGACTTTTTAGTAACCAAAACCCCTTTTAACATTAGCTTGACTTTAAAGAATCCAATACATCCACATTGCTTAGTACGCTCCCATGATGGATTGACATAAAACCCGTCCATACTACAATGATGAGTTGATTGATAACCCATAGGATCTCAAAATCCTATTATCAGGATCCACTAGGTACGACCATGGAAGTATATATCGACGACATGCTCGTCAACTCGCTGTCTAAAACTGACCACATCGAACATCTGCGCTCCTGCTTCGCCATCGTTAACCAGTATGGAATGAAACTGAATCCCACCAAATGCACATTCGGCGTAACACCATGAGAATTTCTCGGTTACATCATCAGGGCTCTCATTAACCTTCCTTCGCCAAAGAGCACGCGCGAAGTACAACGCTTAACAGGGCACATCGTGGCACTCAACAGGTTCATTTCAAGATCAACCGACAGATGTCTACCTTTCTACCAGCTGCTACGAGGTAACAAGAGATTCGAATGGGATGAGAAGTGCAAACAAACGTTCAAGGAACTAAAGGAATACCTGGCCACACCACCGAAATTAGCAAAGTCCGAGGATGGTGAAACTTTATACGTATACATATCGGTTTCCACGACCGCTGTCAGCGGATTCTTATTAGGGAAGATCGCGGAAAACAGCGACAGATACTTTACACCAGCAAGCCCTTAGATGGTGTAGAGATCCGACACCCCACCCTAGAGAAGCTGGCCTTTGCCATCGTCATCGCCGCCAGAAAGCTGCGACCCTACTTTCAGTCACATTCAATCGCAGTCTTAACGGCCCAACTGCTACGCACCATCCTGCACAGCCCAAGTCAATCAGAGAGGATGACGAAGTGGGCCATCGAGCTCAGCGAGTACGAAATCGAGCTCCCACCAAAACTGATTGAAGGCACCAAAGCACCCCAGAAATAGACCCTACACATCGACGGATCTTCTTGCTCGGACGATCAGGTATCGGAATATTCCTAGATCCCCGGGAGACTTCTTAAAACAGTCATTCCGCCTACACTTCAAGGCTTACTAAGCGATTGTAGCCGGACTCAAACAAGAAAAGGGTATTGGGGCGAAACAAATTCGAGCTTTCTGCGACTCGCAGCTCGTCATAAGCCAATTCGCAAGAGATTGGGAGGCTAAGAGCGAAAGAATGGATGCATATCTCCGCGTGGTCCAACACCTAGTGAGAGTACTGGAATATTTCAAAATCGTCAAGATCCCAAGGAGTGAGAACAAGATAGCCGACGCACTAGCAACCATCGCCTCATCAAGCGACTCCCACTTACGCAGAAGCATCCTAGTGGAAGAAATTCAAAAGCCCAGCATCAGCCTTGACCTCGTCCACTTCATAGACGACCACGACATCGCAGAGGACGACGTTGAATTCGGAGTAGACCACAAAGCTCCCACCGCAGATTGGCGCAATGAAATCAAACTCTACATAGCCGATGGCACCCTGCTTGAGGACATATGGGTAGCACGGCGATTGAGAGCCAAAGCTGCTCACTATATGATGATGGATGGGCACCTCCTGCGACGAGACTCCACCGGCGTCTTAGTAACCTGCCCCGGCACCGAAGAAACAGAAAGGATCATCCACGAAACTCATAACGGCGCCAGAGGAAATCACTCCAACGGACAAGCTCTAGCTCTAAAGATAAAGAAGCACAACCAGTTCTGGCCCAACATGATCGTCGACTTCCAAAAGTACGCCCTGAAGTGCGAACAATGCCAATGCTATGCTCCAAACGTCCACCAACCCACGAAGCTCCTGCGAACTTCAGGGTCCCCCTACCTCTTCTTACGACAGGCAATGGATATCATCGGACCCATGTCCTCCTCACGGGGACGAAAATTCCTTCTCATCATGAAGGACTACATCACAAAAAGGGTCGAAGCCAAATCGTACGCCAAAATACACGACACCAAGGTGCAAAACTTTGCGTGGAAATACATCATATGCAGGCACGGACTACCCAGATGATCACAGACAACGGGACCCAGTTCTACTCCCACAAATTCTAGAATTTTTGTGCGAAGTAGAAGATTCGACTCAGCCACTCCATGCCGCAGTATCCTCAAGTAAACAGCCAAGCCATCATCAACGGACTAAAAAGAGATTAGAGAAGAAGAAGGGTCTGTGGGTCGACGAACTCGACGTAGTTCTCTGGTTACACCGAATGACCCCAAGAAGGGCGATGAACCAAACCTCTTTCTTTTTAGCTCACGGCATAGAAGCAATGGTACCCTCCAAAGTCAACGTGTACAGCCTCAGAAGACTCAAACTCCCCAAGAACAGCGACGTCAGCGATGCAATGCTGCACGATAGACTCGACGAAGCTAAAGAAGCACGCGACCGAGCCCTCCTATACATCCCGAAATTACCAACAAGTCGTGGCTAGGTACTATAAAAAACGTCAACATTAGAAGATTCTCCGACGGCGACCTGGTCCTACGCCACGTCTTCGACAACAGCAAAGAGTACAAAGTAGGAAAACTAGGTGTAAAATGGGAAGGCCCCTACCAGATCGTCAAAATCATCAAACCAGGCGTCTACCAACTCGCCGACCTGGACGGAACAATGCAACCCCGATCTTGGAATGCAAGACACCTCAAGATCTACCACTACTAGCTCAGGTATGGTCGCACCATGAACTACGAATGGCATGATCCCTCTATAATGGGTACGTAGGCAGCCCAAAATAAGGGTCCAGCTGTAACAACAACAAAAATGTATATTTTTGTGTTTCTTTTGGGGCGGGTGGAGGGAATAGACCTATTACCTTTCTTCATTCGATATAAATCCAGTTCATTTTTGACTTCCTACTCGAAAGATACAAAAATAACAAACACAAGCCGAGTCGACACTAGCCGAGACGACCCTCATAAAAACAAAACACAAGCCAAGCCTAGACTAGCTGAGACGACCCTCGTAAAAACTGAAAAACTGAGTCCAGGCTCGCAGTAACGTCTTAGCTAAACGCTCAGTACAAGAATAAGCAACAATTAAGCAATAACACTTGCACCCGAAAAGCCGAGCCATACTCTCGCACTTCCTAGTGTACCACGATCACCTCATAAGCCGAGCCCAGACTCGTAGGATCATCGGCGACCTGGGATACACAGGAAAAGCCAAGGTTAATGTAACCTCGCACCTGCGCTACAACTTCGCCGAAAAACTGCAGAGTCGACCCCAAGAAACGGAGAGCAAACGAAATCACATATATAACAAAAAGTTGAAATTCAGAAACAAATATTTCCATTAAAACAAAAGGTTCATACAAAGCCGCAATGGTAGCTCAACGAGCACAACAAAAAAATAAAAACAACTAACAACCAAAAACGAAACTAAGCGCAACGCTTTGCAGCTGCATCATCAGCCCCAGCAGGCTGAACCGATGAACCTTGATCTTCAACAGGCTGAGGAACCTCCTCGGGACGTCTCGACGGACCTTCTAGGTCCTCATAATAGATCAGTTATCACTATCCTTTCCTTAGCCTCCTTCTTTGCCACAAGCTGGTCAGCAAGCGACTCACAAAGGACGTCACGCACCACCCCGTCAAAACCCGCAACCATGTCAAAGAGCTCCCCAGCCTTTTTGTAACATGCGATGGCCTCATCCAACGGCCAAGTTGCGCGCATCTCCTCCAAATGTTGATGCACTTTGGAAAAACGTGTTACGATGGATGCATTCCAAGACTTCTTGGCTTCTTCAACTCTCTCCCTGACGCGAAAGTCAAACTTCCTGAGCACATGCGATCTCTCCTTGTTCCCATCGTCATACCAAGTCGCAAGCGCGCCGTTCTCCTCGCGAAGCCTCTTTACTTCCTCCTCAAGCTCAAAATTACGAGCAGCGAGTCCGTTTTTCTCAGCCTTTACGGCAACGCACTCAGCCTCGATTAGCTTCATCTACACAGTCATCCTTTCGGCCAGTGTATGCCCTTATTGCGCCTACGCGTCAAGCCTCGCTCCCACATCCGCCAAGTCCTTGGACTGCTTCTTCTCCTCCTTGTACAGCTTGGAAAACTTATCTCCATAGTTGCTCATAGGAACCGTCGCCTCGCGGACCAACCACACCTTCAGCATGAACCACCTAAACATGTGGTTCGCCATCATCCCCGTCTGCACAACACAATCAGCAAGACGCAATACAAGTTAGATAGAGATAACACGGACGCATACCCTAACATATGACACGGAAAAGTAGTTGAACAGGTCGTTCGACCTATCGTTGTACTCCCACTTGTCGAAAGATCCAAGAGGAATCAGTTGACGAACCAAATCCCCACAGGCAGTACGATCCTCGTGCATTCAGAGAACATCGACATAATGAAAATCGAAAGGAACCTTATTGGTATCCTCTACATAACGCGCTATCCCGACCAAGACCGCTTCATCATCCTCCATCTCAAGACCTTCCTCCCTGTCCTCGAGGTCCCCTCTCTCTTCCTCTTCCTTGACCTGGATGATGGCGCCCATCATCAGCAACCTTTACAGGTGCGATCAGAAGATCACACACGGGCTTGGAGATGACGATCGACGCATTGAAAGCCCTTTTTTGCGCCCTCACTTCATCCGCTGCCGTCCTCTTTTGCTTTGCAGAGACTTCGAGAATCCGTTTCCCAGTTGGTTTCTCGGAAACAGGAGTATTGACAGGATCCTCGACAGATTTTGAGGCTCCACCACTTCGATCGTTGTGGCATGACCCCCCTTGATTGCTTTGGGTACCTTAACCGACCCCAATAATGTCGCGGCAGCTTCGACTTGCTTCTTTAAAGTCGTGGCTCTAAGCTCTTCAACCAAATTCCCTGACATGGTCTTTTGACGAACGATAGGGCAGCAATCCCAATCAACTGAAAAAACACACTCAATGACGACGCCGCAAAAACCATGTCTATAGACGTATTAAGATGACCTACCTAGAGAAAAATGGTGGCGATGCTCGTTAACTTTCACCCGAGTAATCTGGTCCCACAGAATCACCCCCCAAAGCTTTTATCTTCCAGATGTTGTCGAAGAAACCAGGAGAAAATTTCTTGATGGGAAGCGGGAGATCCGCACAAACAAAGACGCAATTAGCATAAAACAAAGAAACTACAAGATCGACGCAGGGCTCTACCAATCTCCATATTCCATTTCATGGAATAATCGTAAGCACATGACGAGACAAAAGCCTCATTGGCTTTCACGAAGAACCATCGACACTGCCAGTCCCATATCTTCCTCTTCGTCCCATCGACGACCTTGTGATGGTTCTTCCAAAAGACGTAGAAGAGCCCCGTCCGATAGCTGACTTTGTTGATCGTCCTGGGACTAGGGCAGATTCGCATCGCATCCTCGAAGAACCTCCCGAAAATTTCCACCCTGTCTTCAGCGGCCAACACGAGCATCATGACCAAGGTGCAAAACGAAGTGACCGTATTCTGAGAAATAGATATATGTCACCGCGCGCAATACAAGACAAAGACCTTTGGAAGAAGGAACCATATGTGCGCGTCAATGAAATAGTCTTCAAAAACGGCGAAGTAACCTTGCAGAGGGTGCCATGGTCTTTCCCTAGGACTCGGGACCCTAAACACCAAGTTAGGGTTGTCAAAGCCGCACTCCCTCGCCATCCTCAAAAGACGCATCTTATTCATGATAGAAGGTCCAACTCTGGTTATTCTGTCAACCCCCGCAGACGGCGCTCCAGATGAACCCGCCCTGTCTAGGCGAGGCACGAACAACTCAATGGTAGGAGCCGAATAACCCCTCTCAGCACCTCCACTCGAAGGATGTCCCCTCGAAGTAGGCCCACCACCTCGCCCCTCTGAAAGAACCCCTCTTCCTCACAGCGAAAGGGACAAAATAAACAGGATCCCATTGCGCCCAACAACTCGACTCCCCTGTCTCGCGGACAATGAGACCATATCAACGGGATCCTCTAGAGTAGGGGGATCTCATCTCACCGGATGATTTCAATGATCTATCGATTCCCCTGTAGATTTCCCCGCTTCTGCGTCGTCAGAGGACGAACTAGTCGTGGGATCCGATCCCAGATCAGATCAAGGCAAAGATCGTTTCGAACTAGTAGACGCAGAGACCGGACGCTTCTCCGACTCACCCGCCAAAAATTCAGTCCTCTAAACCAATGACGCATCTCCTGAAGCACTAGTGCCACTACCCAAGTGGAGATCCATTAAGTCACAAGCTATGGCATCAACGAGAGTAGCAGATTTAACAAAGAAAAGAAGCTAGAGAAAGAAAGTAGAGAGAAGGGATAGCAGAAAATACCTTGATGATTAGGACTGGATATTTTAAAACCTCACACATAAATCTGAAGATGGCAGATAGATCAGTTAGGCATCATGTTGGCATATTGGAGGGCTTACTCATCAAGATCACGGATGTAACAATACTCAGACTTTGTGATATTAAAGATGGATGAAGAGCCTAAGGATCCATTGATCTTTGGAAGACCGTTCCTAGTAGCAGTTGGAGCTGTAATCAACATCAATAAGGGTAACATCAAGCTGCACATAGGGAGAGGACCAAAGATGATCTTCAACATAAAGATCAACACCAAGGACCTCACTGCCCAAGGTCAGCTGGTATCTGAGAAGGAACTGAATGAAGACAACCCAAAGAATGGGTACTCAAGTATTGAAGAAATTGAGGATGGATTGGGAAAGGAATCCACGAAGTCTGGAATGCACTTTGAAGTTTTCAAGCCTGTCAAAGAACCTGATAAAGGATTTTCTGCTGAAGTGAAGGAAATCAGGACATTGGAAATGTCCAAAGGTGAAGGAAACCTTAAGGATCCAGGAAAAGTAACTCTTTAGTTCAAACCTCAACCTGAACGTGTGCTACCTCTTAAGCCACCTTCGAACAATCCAATATCNGGAGACAAAGTGTTCTTACTCAACAAAAGGTTCAAGTACTCTCTGGGAAATGTGGATCCATTGTGTTCCAAGACCTTCATGATCAAGGAAGTACTTTCAGAAGAAGACATCATACTTGCTGTAGAAGCCGATGAACACCCAACGTTGAACTCAAAGGTTGACAATAACCATGATAAAGAAGCCTTTTCAGAAAAGTCCTCGGTTCTCCGAAGAGAACCGTCTCAAGGTCACTAATCCTAAAAACAGGAAGTCAAGCTTAGTGACTTAAAACAAGCTCACTTGGGAGGAAGTCTTATGTTTATCTTTGTATATATTTCAATTTTGATGTTTTTTTAAAAAAAAATTTAAGTATTTGAATTAACGCATTTTAGTTTTATCTTGTTTTGGCGTCTTAGGTACTTAAGGATTGAGTTTCGGGAATTTTGCAATGAGAAAAGGAATGGGACATTGGTGATATGCATTTTCAACATGATGATCAAAGTGAGAGGATGATCGGATAAGTGCGTTTTCAACGAAGGAGATCGATCCAAGGCAGTGCCAAGATCGATCTACCTATGGTGCATGACTAAGTCGGGATTGATCCACACTTACCTCGGGATCGATCCCATGAACAGTGCAGTGATCGATCCATCCAACGCATCAACAACAATGTGATCGATCCCAATCAATGCCGAGATCGATCCAACTACATAATGCTGGGATCGATCCGACACGTAACAAGATCGATCCCATCGATCCAACTTTGCAACTTATGATTGATCCGCCCCTCTACATCGGGATCGATCTAGTACTCAACCACGGGATCGATCATCATGCTCAAAACGTCATCGAACCGATTATTGAAGATGCGATCAACCCGAGCAAAACAAGAGCAATTCGAACCAAGGGATTATTAATTTTGATCAAAAGCACCTCTCACTCAAGAAAAAGCTACACCTCCATTCCCACTTTCCCACTTGCATCCTTTTACCACATGGACAAAACATCACCTTTCTTAGACCACCACTAAGGGAAGTGACTACTCAAGCTTTCCAAGATTCCCTTACATAACCCACACCCCAATGTTCCCTCTTTACTCCTCCTCCACATCCACCATCTTTACTCCTCCACCACAAATCTCCACTCACTACCTATGCCCCCAAAATCGCCATTGGTTATATATAAGGGGTTACCTCTAAATCCTTCTTTCATCAACTTCAAAACAATCTTCTATACAAACTCTTTTGTTTCTCTAAGGCATTTCATCAAGTAGCATTGCTCTAAAAAGGGATTTTTTAATACACTCTAACTATTGAAAAAATCGGTTTCACCCTTTCTCCTTTTCGAACTTCATCTTTACTTATCGATTTTACTTTTCGTTTCGCAAAAATGTTTTCATCGTTTCACGAATACAAACGTTTTGGTTGAACCAATTTTATGTTTATAAAAATCGATTTGAACTAAGGGAAATGAAGGAGTGACTAAACCATGAATTTAACTTGTTAGGAGTAGCTTGAGTACCAAATCTAATTTTAAAAATGCATATGTAGAACTTGTTGAACTCTTTCCGCGCTTGGACATCACTCACACACTTTTGTTTCTATGTTGCCTTTTAGGAAAACAATGCCGCGTGATCGCCAAGCAAGACATTCAAAAGAAGAAATCTATGAGAAGTTAATGCAACTGGACTTTACGGGATCAACGTTTCCCGACCTCGAGACTCTGAACACTCTTGACATCCGAAGAGAGGTCCAAGACATGCTAGGATAGATGATGATATAAAAAATAGTCAACCATAACCACGAAGCTTACCAGGAGGAAACTTGCATGTTCCTTGCATCCCTACGGATAGTCTACCGTTTTGACGATGTTTCGATTGATGACACCTTTGGAGGTTTCATATATTTCAAAACGCTGGATGGGGATAAAAAAAAGAGTCAATTTTGGCGACCTAAGGAGAATCTACGGTTTTATGTGCATGATGGATCAACCAAATCATTTCGAAAATGCTGAGGAGGAAGTGGAGCTCGTTTGGAATGAAATAGCAGCAGACAATTTTCAACAAGGACAGACAAAAAGCTCTAGCATCCGTCACCCAGCCATAACATATGTACAACAGATCCTAGCACACTCATTCTATGCTAGGAAGGACACTAACACAGTATCCATGCAAGAACTAAGGTTCCTCCGGCTGGGTATCGCTCGTAGGTTACGTGACTCCCTGCCTAACCAACATTTGTTCCCCAACCTATTATGGTTACAACCTTGCCCCCTCAAGTTGTTGTTAGAGGAATTATTGGCGTACAAAATGAGGCTCTGGTTGCGAAAGGACGGGATGGACTAGAGCTACGCATCGGAGGGTGGATAACACCAATTTTTGAGAGACTTCGGATACGACCTAGAGGACGCACTTACCCGTCGAAACTGCTGAACATGGATTACTTGGTAGAAAAGTGATTCATCATTGGGAGTCTTAACTCTCGATTCTGCTATCTATTCGAGTTGGAATACCAGAGGCAAGCAGTTCTCTTACTTCCCGACCGCGGATGGGTCGCCTTCGACCAGGATCATAATCTCGGGTTCCGTCATTACTTCTATGATTTGAGGAACATTATCTCACATATGACGCCCATGGGATCAGCTATGGACTCCTTCTCGAACCTTCACTTAGGTGACTAAGCCGACCGAGGTCCATCCCAACTCCCTCCTTCATTGTCTGATCCGTTTGTTATGCTTTGATTCATGCGTGCTTGTTGTTCCTATTTGTTGCTTATGTCTCAAATGTCTTTAATGCTTTACATATATCATGTCCTTTCTAGAGTCCAATACCAATTTTGGATTACATAGAGACTGTGTAATTCGAGTATGGGGGAGGATTCGAAAGGACACCCCTTGTGATCTAATGAAATCTACTTGTTTGTTCATTTGTCTCCAACTTGCAATGCAT
>OVBE01015422.1:0-11361 GCA_900406425.1 Iberis pinnata | reverse complement strand
TGAGCTGCTACTAAGCTCTTTCCTTGTCTAGTTGTGGGGTTTTCTTCGAAATAGTAGCAGCCGGGTTCATCAAGCTATTGAGAAACTGGGGCCTTCGTTACTTCAACATTTGTTTCCTCAGCTATCTCCCTTCTCTCTGCATGCTGGTAAGAGTACATAGCTTCCTTGTTCGGTTGGAAGTCTATGTTGTTCCCCTTCCTTATTGTTGTTAGCTTTTCGTTGGGGAGAAACGTGAGTGCCATTCCAAATACTGGATGAACGAAACTATACTTCTGTTCAGAAATTTTCCCATCAAAGAAATGGGAATTCTTTAGATAGCCCAGGTCAATCATCGTTGCTGGTTGACCTTGTCCTTCAAGAGGGACGTTGCAAGCTCAGAGTATAGGGGGGGGTAACAATTCCCCCAACTTTCAAAGTTCCTTGGACGTTTCTCCTGTAGTTTGAAACAGCCCAGTCTTTGTAACCCATTAGTTGGTTCAATAAAATCCCGGACATGCTAGAGTTAGCCCTATCCCCTTGTAGTGGACGCCCGTCCGATGTGTAATGCATCATAGGCTTCAAGGCCGTAGCAATCATTCCTATCTCCTCTTTAGTAACATTCTCGGTCATCTCTCTTGCGAATATGGTGTTCGCAAGTACCTTGTGAAAGTATCGCATAACCGGATTCCAAATCCCCGAACACTTCGTTTTTCCAGCACCGTAATCCTCTACCCCTATTGTCGTCCATAATGAAGACAAATCTTCCTTGGCATAATCAGGAAGGCTATCGATGTTTCCATCACTTGAGAACCCATAGAGACGGTTTAGTTCCATCATAGAGAGCTCATATCCGTGTCCCCTCACTGAAAATGTGATGTAGCCTTGCATGTCATCATCATCAAAGTGAAGTTGGAGCGTTGCAAGGAAGTGGTAGGTTTCTTCCGTGTATCCGTCGTTGTAAGTGGTCATGAGCTTCTCTAAACCAGTGTTCTTGAAAAGGTGGGACATGTACTTTGCTATCCCAAGAGCACCCACTGTTGGCTTATGAGGGAACCAAGTCCCCTTGAAGATCCTAGAGAGAAGGGCCTCTAGGTAGTAAGTCTCAGCACCTTCTTCAATCTCATTTCGGGAGGTTCCCCCTTGCATTCTCGAACCAGCAAACTCCGCATTGTACTCTTGCACCTCTGTGCTCTCTTCGTTACCCACTTGATATGTGGGATCCTCGCTACTATCTTTGTCCTCAACAGCAATATGCTTTCCTCTACTAACGTTTGACCTTCTTCGGGATCGTTTAAACTCTGCTCGTTCTCTCTCCCGTTCTTGTTCCGCTTGCGCAATGAGAAGGTTATAGTGCGCTTGAATTTCCATGTCGTCCTGTGTTTGTTGTAAACGGTTAGCAATCTCATGTCCTCGGGCATTTGGTGAAAATTCAGGCGAGATTTCTTGTTCATGCCTTCTTGAGTGAGAGGTGATATGATCGAAATTAACACTTGGGGTAAAAGGATGCAAGTGGGCAAGTGGGCATGGAGGTGTTCCCTTGTCTTTGAGTGAGAGGTGCTATGATCGAAATTAACACTTCTTTGGTTCAAATTATTCTCATTTTGCTCGGGTTGATCGCATCTTCAATAACCAGTTCGATGATGATTTGATCATGTAGATCGATCCCGGTGTTGAGTACTAGATCGATCCCATGTTGAGTACTAGATCAATCCCGACATGTATTGGATCGATCATTGTTAAGCGGTTGGATCGATCCCAGCATTGCTTGGCATCGATCACATGTTGTGCGTTGGATCGATCATGACTTGTGTTTCAGATCAGTTGGATCGATCAGTTGCTGTGCAGGGGATCGATCCTGGCCTTAGAGTGGATCGATCATATGGCTTGATCACGCATCATAGATAGATCGATCTTGGCACTGCCTTCGTTGAAAACGCATATCACACATGTCCCATATCTTTTCTCATTGCAAAATTCCTGAAACTCAATCCATAAGTACCTAAGACACCAAAATAAGATGAAACTAAAACGCATTAAATCAAGTACTGGAAATTTAAAAACATTGAAACTGAAATATTTACAAAGATAGACATGAGACTTCCTCCCAAGTGAGTTTGTTTTAAGTCACTAAGCTTGACTTCCTGTTTTTTAGGATTAATGACCCTGAGACGATTCTCCGAAGAGAACCGAAGTCGTTTCTGAGAAAGCTCCCTTATCGTAGTTCTTATCAACCTTAGAGTTCAGCTTTGGTTTTTCATTAACCTCTACAGCAAGTATGATGTCTTCCTCAGAAAGCACTTCCCTGATCATGAAGCCCTTAGAACACAACTGATTCACATTCCCAAGATAGTACTTGAACCTTTTGTTGAGTAAGAAGACTTGGTCTCCATTCTTGATTTCCAAGGTTCGGTTTTGGGGCTCAAAGTAATTTTCAGAGATTGGGATGTTTGAAGGTGGCTTAAGAGCTGGCACACGTTCAGGTTGAGGTTTGAACTTAGGATTTCCTTTTCCTGGATCCTTAAGGTTGTCTTCACCTTTGAACATTTCCAATGTCCTGATTTCTTTTACTTCAGCAGAAACTCCTTTATCAGGTTCCTTAACAGGCTTGAAGATATCACAGTGCATTCCAGACTTTGTTGATTCCTTTCCCAATCCATCTTCAACTTCTTCAACACTTGAGTACCCATTCTTCGGGTTGTCTTCGTTCAGTTCTTTCTCAGATACCAGCTGACTCTGGGCAGTGAGGTCCTTGGGTTTAATCTTTAGGTTGAAGATCATCTTTGGTCCTCTCCCTATGTTCAGCTTAATGTAACTCTTCTTGATGTTGATTACAGCTCCAACCGCTGCTAGGAACGGTCTTTCGAAGATCAATGGATCCTTAGGCTCTTCGTCCATCTTCAATACAACAAAGTTTGTGAGTATTGTTACATCCCTGATCTTGATAGGTAAGCTCTCCAATATGCCAACAGGATGCCTAACTGATATGTCCGCCATCAACAGATTTATGTGTGAAGTCTTAAAATCATCCAATCCTAGCTTTTCGGCAGTGGACATAGGCATAAGGTTGACGGAAGCTCCCATGTCACAAAGGCATTCATCAAAAGTGGAAGTTCCAAGTAACCAGGGTAGTGTGAACGAACCATGGTCTTCTTGCTTCGTCGTTATCAGGGAATTACGTTCTTTAGGTGGTTCCACCACTTCTCGAGTTACTTCTTCCTTCATGGATTTCGCAAAAACCTAAGGGTATTTTGCCATAATTTCCTTCTTGAATATGGAAGGGAAAGGTAACCTTGGAACATATGGTGGTGGAATGAGGGGTGCGTCCTTCTGTTGTGATACAGATGATTGCTTAGCAAGAGATGGTTCCGTGATCACTTCTGGTGAAAGTTGCAATGGCTTCTATGAATTGGTTATTGCAGGTTCATCTTCTTCAGCTTCGTTTAAAAACGAATCCCCCCAACTAGATCCACACTGTCCTCAGTGGAAGTTGGAGTGTTGTTAGAAGACATCTTGTCAAGATAGACAACATTGATGTTGACGTAATATTTTGGGTTCTGCACAGATTTTCTTGGTAGATGACCATTCACAGTAGTTGAAGTGGATGCAGTTTTTCCTTCAAGAGTGGTGACCCTGAAGGTGAGATTGTCTATGTTGGAGTAGATTGCACCAAAGGATGTATCCATCTTGTGTTGGAGTTCACCGAACTTCTTTGATGTCTCCATTGCATAAGCAACCTGTCCTTGTAGAAGTTGCTGTAACGTAGCTTCAATGTTGAAAGGTTGAGCAGGAGGTTGAGTAGATGAGAAACCAGGAGGTACACCAGTAAGTTGCTGTTGTTGTGGTTGTTAAAAACCATTATGTTGTTGCTGCTTTGGGTAGTAGCCTCTGTTCTGGTTGAAGTTGTTGAAGGATTGAGAGTTCTTCTGCTGTTGAGGTGGGTTCACTTGGTCTTGAGGATTAGCAACATTGTTGCTTTGGTAAGAAAGACCAGGGTTGTTAGAGTAGTTGAAGTACCCTTTGTTGTAACCCCCTTGGTTCTGAACATAGCACATTTCTTCTTGTTGTTGAGCTTCAGCAGCTTGAATCTGGAGTTGTTCTTCATCAGAGATGAAGTGAACTTGATGTTGTTGACCCAAGAGTAACCTGTCCAACTTCTCATTCAATGCCTTGATATCCTTCTTAGTGCCATCATCAGAAGTAGAACTACCCCGAGGTGTTATGTCGTAGTCCTCACTGTAAATCCCATCAGATTGGGCAAGGTTCTCAACCAACTCTCATCCGTCATCAACGCTCTTGTTGAGGAAGTTACCGTTACTTGCAGTATCTAGCAGCATTATGATCTTAGGCAAGGCATCTCTGTAGAGTGTGTTGAGTAAGAAAGCCTTACTGAAACCATGATGGGGGGATTGCATAGTGTAGTTTTTAAAACGTTCCTATGCCTCAGGGAAGGTTTCAGCGTTCTTCTGTGCAAACCCTGAGATGTTGTTTCTCAAGCGTGCTGTTTTGGTAGTTGAGAAGAACTTCGCAAGGAATGCTTTCTTGCAGACATCCCATGTTGTGATGAAGTTCCTGGGGAGTGACTTCTCCCATTGATGTGCCTTCTCCCCCAATGAGAATAGGAAGAGGCGTAGCTTGAATGCGTAACAATTCCCAAATGGCAACGACGCCAAATTGATAGTAGGATTTTGAAGTCCTACTGGGTATCAATTACCCATCGTTGTAGTATAGATGAGTTGTCAATCCATAATGGGAATGTACTAATCAATATGGATGCAATGGATACTTTAAAGTCAAGCTAAGTGTTAAAAGGGGTTGTTGCTAAAAGGTCCTAAGTGCAATGAACATATAATGCATAAAGACAGAAAGAAGCATAAAAATGTTCAATGTAAAAAAAGAGTAAAATCTAAGAAGGTGAAAGGTGCAAGCAATGTAAAGCAGTTCCTGAAGACAAAGGATAATTAACTAAGGAATCCATCCTGGGCTACCTAAGTACATAAGATACCTCATACAATGAGCTAACCCCTAAACAATAGCTACATATACAATCAATTCTAATTCCTTGGCAACCAATCTCAAGCAAAGCAATCACAGACTCAACTGTCGTGGGGAGGGATTGGACAAAAGATTGTATGTCCATTTAAATGCGGGCCTCGCGGGTTGACCCATCATGGACCGCGGGTTTAATGGATTTATTTCCGCGGGTTGGCGGGTCGATCCGCGGACTACTAATTTAAATAAATAGTAATTAAATTATAAATAAATTTATGTATATCATAAATTGTAATTTATCAAATATGTAATATAACATAAAATTTTAGTGTATAAAATTAAATATAAAATTATATATTTATATTATTTTACACTAAATTAAATTACGAAATTTAAAATTTATAAATTTTATATTTTAATTTTTATATAATCTAATTATAAATAAAGTATCCGCGGGCCGACCCGCTAAACCGCGAAATTCGCGGGTGCGGGTTTGGATATACTATTAATTGTTCATGGGTTTTGCGGGCCAACCCGCCATGGGTCAAAAATATTTGAACCCATTGCGGGGCGGGCCAAATGGGCGCGGGCCAGCCCGTTTGACACCTCTACCTAGCATGCATTAAAAACTACTACTCTAGTCAATAAGCTTCCCAAACATCTAATGCCTTACAAGGGGAAAACGAATCTCTGAAATAACCTAGGTCCGGACACCTTCAATGACTCACCTTCCGGTGTTGAAGAGCCTAACGACGGGTTTTCAGTCCCTTCCGGATAGAAATACAATCAACATTACAAACATGTGAAACATAAGGGATCTAAGAAGAAACAACTTAGGTACTAAGGTAAACCCAGAACATCAACTCTAGTCTACCCCATCCTCAGGAACTTAGATGACTACTCACTTACTCGTGGGAGTAGAAGCAAATGAAACAGAAAATGTAAATTCAAAGGTAAACATGCAGATCTAAGAAAAACAGATAAAGAACAATAAAAACACAAACCCATAAACGAAGAACAACAATAAAACAGTAAACTAAAACAGAAGGTTAAAACTTAAAACGAAAATAAAGATGCACAAACTAAAGAACAACCTACAGCTAAGCATGAAATCAAAGAAAAACATTAGATTAACTTAAAACTCAAAAGAAATCTGGTTTTTACACCAAGAACATGAAGAACAACAAAAGAAAATAAAACCTAAGACTAAAACCTAAAAAGGAAAGAAAAAACTAAGCTTTTTTGCAAATGGAGGCGAATTAGGGCTTTTATACTGTTCAGAGAAAATCCCTAATTTTCTATAAAGACAAAGTTCTAATCATTTTCTTGGATCTTGGGCCTTGGTTCAGGTGATATCCGGATTTGAGTTGGTCGGGTCGGAGCGTGTTTGACTTTGGGTTGGTAAGTGCGTGATCAATCCGAGCTGAAGACGATTGCATGAGATCGATCCAACTGAGATGCGTTTGAGGTTGGGATCAATCCAAGCATTGAGTGCCTGAGATTAATCCAGACAAAGGTGAGATCAATCTCATCTTGCTTCCTTCTTAGTCTTGCTTCACTTCCATGCACTTCCTTAGCTTCGTCTAAGACTTCGCCAATTTTGTTGAATGAGAGAGAGGGATCGATCCTGGTTTTATATGGGATTGATCTGAGGTCTACTGGGATCGATCCTGGCAAGTGTTGTGATCGATCTCAGATCGATCCAGATTGTGAGGTGAGATCGATCTCAGATCTATCTAGGTAGAGGCGTGGGATCGATCCCAGATTGATCTAAAAGAAGCAGTGGGATCGATCTGAGATGAGGCTGAGATCAATCCAGGCATGTGCTGAGATCGAGCCTCCTTTGGTCCTTAGGAAGATCCAGTCCATTCCATACTAAGTGCTGCTCTATTCATTGTTAAGTGCTGCTTTTCTGAAATCTCACAAATCCTTCCCGAAAACTCCTGAAAGTCCTGAAAAATCTCCACAATGCGTGCATATGAAAATTCTAATGCAAAAGTCCTAAAAATCATAAACTTACTAAAATCAACTTTAAAGATGATGTAGGCACGCTTTAAGACCCTAGAATTGATGCTAATTTTTATGTAAAATCCATGAAAATTCAGAGTCATCAATAGTGTCAAGCAAATAATGACTGTGATTATCCAAAAGTTTATCGGTTCCAACAAAGTTTGAATTTAAAGACAAAGTATCTACTCTATTCTCATTTAGACATGAATAAGCTGATTTGTCAAAATAAGAACCGAAGACTAGATTCCATCTTAAAGATGGTACAACAAAAATGTCTTTCAAATCCAAAAAATGACTGGAACAAAAAAACAGTCTAAAATGCGTGATTTCCCCCACATATACCGGAATACCATTAGCCACATGAATGCATATTTCAGCATCAATTATTTTTTGGTAGCTCAGGCAATCCTATAGCAAAACACTGATGTTAGTAGTAGCACATGAGTCTAACCATCAAGTGTTTCTGGGTACATCACCTAAATTTACCTCAGATTAGATCATAGCTGAGAACATACCATTCTTTACACGCCAAACATGGTACTTTTGGCAGTCTTTCTTTAGGTGTCCAGCCTTCCTGCAAAAAAAACAGGTTTCCTCACCCTTAGCCTGTTTTTTTTTGCTTGGACCTTTATCAGCTTCATTCTTAACGACCTCATGTTTCTTTCTTTTGCCCTAACCCTTAAAGGTGTAAACCATATGAGCACTTTCAGTCTTTTATTGTTTCATCCTATCTTCTTCCTCTTGCACACAATAGGCAATTAGCTCATTAAGAGACCACTCCTCCTTCTGTGTGTTATAACTAGATTTCAATTGATTGAACTGAGGAGGAAGAGAGTTCAAGACAAAGAATATGAGCACTTCATCCGTAATCTCAATCTTTAGTACCTTTATACCCACCACTAGTGGTATCAGAAGGAGAAGCAGGTTTTTCCATTCTTAGTTCAAGGTCATGATCCATACACCCCATAACGATCTTAACTTTATCTTTATATATATATATATATATTCATTATATTTGGAGCCCTAAGTGTTGGAATTGAACCTAAGTTGATAGATAAAGCGAAAACATTCGCTGGAAGAGAGAACAAAATTTTATTTAACACTCACTAACTGAATAAACCAATAATAAATAGCAAAAAAATTGTACAACCCATCCAAGATACTAAATGTAACATTAATATCAAGTCTTTGGACAGTAATATTAACTACTAGCAGTACTCTTGTTGTAATGATTAAACACTGACAATAATTCATTACAAATGATAAAACTTCCTTTGGGCCGATTTATCATTTATATGTTTCTATTCAGATAATTATCACGTGTTCACCATCATATATATATATATATATGTAATTTGGCCAAATATAAACCTTCATTTGGACCGATTTAATACTCACATAAATATACATATATAAATCATTTAATATTCTCCACGAAAAAATATCCTCAAAAATGTCACTTTGGCGACATGTTGATTCAAATTAATTCACTTTCAATATTAAACATGTACAATAAAATTTAATTACTGATTTTAATTTTCATTTATTAAATGAATAAATTTAGTTAAATTCTTGTACAGACTTATAACAAGGAGTATGTGGGTTTCATATACCAGAATGTATCCATAGCTTAGTGGTTGAAGAAGGGGAAAAAAATCTGTTTGCGCTAGGACTGAGTTCAATCCCAATCAAACGCAAATTATTTTCACTTTGACCAAAGGTGGGCTCCATCCTCTCGGGCAGGTTGTAACGCCCCATTCTCTGGACCGTTACTATAAGCTCAACAACTCTTAGTATTATGCTGTCCTCTTTGGGCCATAAAGGCCTGCATGGCTTTCCTATTGGGTACCACCCTAAAATGCCTCATTCTAATTAGGGATATTGGGCTCCTTATATACTATTCAATCTTTGAATAGTTTTCCAATATGGGATATCTGTGTTTGACCACACATGGGTCCCACAAACCACCCCCAGTAGAGAACGCAACGTCCTCGTTGCATACCAGCTGGCCCTACCGATTCCATCCTAGAATCAACTGCGCTCTGGTACCAACTTGTAACGCCCCACTCCCTGGGCTGCTACTACCAAGCCCAACAACCCTTAGTATGATACTGTCTGCTTTGAGCCACAAAGGCTCGCACAGCTTTCCTATTGGGTACCACCCCCAAAAGGCCTCACACAATTTAGGATATTGGGCTCCTTATATACTAGTCAATCTTTGACTAGTTTTTCGATGTGAGATATTTGTGTTTGATCACACATGGGTCCCACATGTGCCCACCTCTTCTCTCTCTCTCTCTCTCTTTCTTTTTTAAGTAATGGGCTGAAAAACTTAAAGTCCAATACATATGTTTCGATTAAACAAGAAACATAACACATAACCCCTTTCTTAAACCTA
This sequence comes from Iberis pinnata, assembly GCA_900406425.1. NCBI lineage: Eukaryota > Viridiplantae > Streptophyta > Magnoliopsida > Brassicales > Brassicaceae > Iberis > Iberis pinnata. Next base: position 1,985 of record OVBE01015422.1, on the reverse strand, counting down.
AGGATTTCATAAACCCTAAAAAAATGTAGCAGCCGCCCCCAACTTGAAATAAGTCCGAATTTTTTAAATTTTTTCATCTTTATTCAAAACAATTTTCATAGGTTTTGATATACATGTATTTTAGATCAAAATTTCCAGAAACTTTACTCCAAAGCAGATTCAAATATTACTTTGAAAATATGTAAACTTAATAACTCTTATCAGAAGTTGATCTAAAATATGTATAACCACAGTTCCAGTATATTTTTTCAAGTATAAACTTTAAGAAAAAAATCAGATTCAATAATCTGAAATTTTCACCAAAATTAAATCCGAATTTATTTTATAAAATTAAATAAAATTAAAAATTTTATTGATAAAACCTGATTATCAAAAGAAAATGAATATGGTGGCTTTGATACCAATTGTTGGGATTTTATAAATCTATAAACAATAACCACATCAGTTTCTGATGAATAAGAACAGAAGCGGAAGCGTACCTGATGAATCCATGCTTTTGGTTTTTGAATTAGGGAATAGATCTTCCAAATCAAACCCTATGTGACTTTAGATCTCTGGTGATGGGATGCGGAGAGTTTCTGTATTTTCGGCTAGGGTTGCTTTGAGACCATAATCCTCTATTTATAGAGAATAAATTTCTAGTACAACCCCTCATCAAACTAGAAATTACCAAAGGTATCCACAATTAATTATTTCTTAACACTTATGTCTCAAGTCTTTACTTTATTACAAAATTGACCACATAATATTTGACTTATTAAATAATGACCCTAACACTTTATTATATACATGTGTGACCCCAAAATAGATTTTACGCGTGTATCATGCAACAAGTGTATAGCATCACGTACGCAATGATGTGTACACGATGTTGTATACATCATGCTAATTATTAGATGTACATAATGATGATGCAGTCTAGGTACAACATCATGTATCATGCAACATGTGTATAGCGTCACATACACAATGATGTGTACATGTTGCTTTTGTACATCATGCTAATTATTAGATGTAGACAATGATAATGCCGTCGTACATAATAATAATGCAGTCTATGTACAATATTGTGTACAATGACGTGTAATTATTAGATGTATACAATGATGATGCACTCTATGTACAACATCATGTATCATGTAACATGTGTATAGGGTCACATACAAAATGATGTGTACACGATGCTTATGTACACATCATTATGTACGTGACGCTATACACATGTTGCATGATACACAATGTTGTACACATAAGCATCGTGTACATGACCTTCTACACATGCTGAATGATACACGACATTATACACAGACTGAATAATTATTTTGTACACTGAATAACTAGCGTCATGTATACAAAGTGTCGTTTACACAGACGTCATGAAACTTGTTTTTTCTCTTGTGTCCAAATTAAACAAAACAAATATCTATTTATAGAGTATAAAAAGTAAAAAAAATTTAGGTATAAATTTTAGTTTTTTTGAATATATATACTATCAAGTAATTGATTTTTAAAGATTGAAGGTGAAAAAAGAAGCAAATGTCAACATCTGACACATGTCATGAGAGAAAAAATTGTAGAGTGTAATTATATGGGGCTTAATTGACAAAGCATTTAGGAGAGCATAATGCTTTTTATCATCCAATCAAGTTTAGGTAAGAGAGCATTTCGGAGAGCATTTAGAAGATGCAAATGCTCTCTAAATGCTCTTTTCTCTATGTCATTGGAAGAAGCATTTCCAAAGCATTGAGTTTCACAATATTAAAAATTAATAAATAAAATAAAAAATTAATTTACTTTGTTATAAACGATATCCAAAAAATGTATTTATATTTATTTAAAATTTTAATTTAGTATAATACATTTTATTATAATAATAAATTTTATTATTTCTAAAATTAATATACTAATTTTATTATATTTAAATATTCATAAAATAAAATTTAATATCATAATAAAAATTATTATAATAATTTTATTTAAATATT
>OVBE01015421.1:0-11495 GCA_900406425.1 Iberis pinnata | reverse complement strand
TGATTATGTTGAAAAAAGTTATCATAGCGTTTTTTGTATTATCTGCAATAGTAAGTGGCGAAACTAAGCAAATTTACGCTCCTCATTATCTTTGTTTTCTCGGGAATAAAAAATAGTGTCAAAAAATAAAACGCTATGGATAAAACCCGTGTCCATATACAATATCAGTTACACAAAAACCGCTATCTTGGGACGCTATCGATCGTCATATTTCTTGTAATGCATGCGACCACCACCGGGTCTTGAGATCTCAATAAGTCAAGGAAAGGTCCTTAGGCTTAATAAAGCAATCTATAGGCTTAAACATTCCCCTAGAGCCTGGTATCATTCCACACCCATCATTAGAGGATTCACCAAATCCGAAAGAGACCATACTTTGTTTACTTTTCATAGCCAAAAAGGTAGAGTGGTCATCCTCATCTATGTTGATGATATAATCATCACAGGGGATGACAAGGTAGAAATTTAAAACACTAAGGACTACCTTAAATATGTCTTTATTATAAAGGATCTTGGTGAACTAAAATACTTTCTTGGCATTGAAGTTTGTAGAACATCTAATGGTTTGTTCTTGTCTCAAAGGAAATATACATTAGATCTTCATTAAGAGACATGGAAACTCAGAGCCAAACCATGCAAAACTCCCCTTGAGAAAGGCTACAAGACCTTAAGAGAAGGGGAAATTGAAGACCAACCTTATGGAGACCAACATCAATACAGAAGACTCGTCGGTAAGTTAATATACTTAACAATCACACGGCCTGATATATGCTTCTCTGTGAACCAGGTGTCGCAGCACATGCAAAGTCCTAAGGTACATCATTGGAACATGATTAATCGGATCTTGAGATACCTTAAAGGAGCAACTGGCCAAGGAGTTTGAATGGGACAAAGCAACAACACTGAGATAGTGGGCTACTGCGATGCTGATTGGGCTGGAGACCGGAATGATAGAAAATCTACAACTGGGTATTGCACTTTCATAGGAGGAAACTTAGTCACATGGAGAAGCAAGAAGCAAAAGATTATCTCATGCTCAAGTGTCGAAGCAGAATACCGGGCTATGAGGAAGCTGACCAATGAGCTAATATGGCTAAAAGGCTTGTTGAAGGATTTAGGAATCGAGACACACGAGCCAATCACCATGCATTGTGATAACCAAGCGACTATTCACATCGCATCAAATAACGTCTTCCATGAGAGGAAGAAACATATTGAAGTGGACTGCCACAAAGTGAGACAAGCAGTGGAACAAGGGATCATATTACCGTGTTACACCAAGAGCTCGGACCAATTGGCCGACATATTCACCAAAGCAGCCAGCATTAAAGTTTGTGAGTCCATCCATGGGAGACTTGGACTTACAAGCATTATCAAGGAGTAAGTACCCTAACCGTGGAGCCTTGTACTCTTTTCCTTTAGGGATTTTTGTCCCGAGAGGTTTTCTCTCTAAAGGTTTTAATGAGGCTTGGTCTCTATGGGTCCAAGTTTGGCCAATCACCTCGGTCAAACTTGAGGGGGAGTGTTAAGTTCTGGGCATCATTGACCAAAGCTTAAGTAATAGTAAAAAAAAGGTTCAAGAATATATGAGGATAAGAAAATGTGAGAAAGGCCAAAAGAAATGGAGAAAATACGACTTGGCCCAAAACTAGGCCAAGTCGGATAAAGACTCAGCAACTATGCGTGAAAATGGGCCAACCATGCGCAAGACATTAAGCCAAGAATGAAAATGCGCATCATGATCGAGTTAGCGTGTGCGGGAAGGAAAAAACATGGAATGCAAGCTATCGGGCCATGCGCGTAATCGAATATATGGCCTAGTGGACAATGTGTATTATCGAGCCAGGCCATGCGAAGGATCAAGCCAGTAATGCGGAGGATCAAGCTATCAGATGAAGAATCGAACCGAAGCAGAACGATATGCAGAATTGAGCCGCGGAACGATGTCTCGAGACAATAGTGCGTATTGTCCCACGATAGCCATCGAGAAACTTAGTGAAAAGGGATCCTCGGCCAAAACCAACGGTGACCAAACCAGATTTGCTCGAGCTATTTTGGATAACGATGTTTCTAGAAGTTGAGAAATAGCCGTTGAGCACACTTTGGCCGAGAATCCACTTTTACGTCTAAGTTCATTCGATACACGCGTCCTAATGGTCCCTTCCTGGTCTGTACACGGGGTTTCGAGCTGCTTTTTGCTTTTACTCAGATCTTTCACCTTATGTAACTTTTCTTTATCATTTTAAGGGCGATCCTAGGTTTTATTAGGATCACCTATTTAAACATTGTATGCGCCGCATTTCCATTTTAAGGAAAAAATATTTCCTCTAAACTTTTCTCTCAAAACTTTCACTATCTATCCTGTTCTTGAGCTTCATCCGCCATAGATAAAGCTTAATATTTTCTCAAACTTTCAACCTCAGTACGGTTCAACACGTATTAGATCGTACTACATGTGCTCGCAGGGGGGTTAAAATCGTGACACGTTCCCAAAGACACGTCAATTGTCGGCCCGGTCTCACCACTCGCGAAAACCACGACGATACGAACATAACACGTATCGACTATTAATTCAGGTAGCGCACTAACTGAAACATCCGATAGCGATGCGACAACACATCACGCACGTTCGCCGACTGACTGATACTCCGAATATGCGTATCATCGCATAAACTACGGATTATTCTGGAAACTGCGCATGGTTTTGACTAACGACCTGACTGTGCGTATTTATCAAGTAAAATGCTCATGGCCTCAGTCCAACCATCAACCAAACTGCCTGATATCGACTGTTTTTATCCAACTATCGATCAAACTACCAACTTATGATGATTTCCACGTTCTGAACTGAATTTCCCGCATGATAACCCAACTATGCGCATCATCTGGTAACTTTGCGCATGGTTCAGAACAACATCCGACTATTCGACCAGTTTGTACCTTTTCTTGGCTAAACTATCCTTAAACTGATTTCTCCGCATAAAAACCCACTTTCCAGTCTAACCGCTCAACTTGGATCAGTTTGTGACTGTTGGCTCACACGATCGGATTCCTGGCCAACTTAGCCCGGCCACTCAGCCAAANCCCCCCCCCCCCCACTTAAGCTAAATTTGTCCTCAGATTTTCTTTTTTACTCTTCTTAGCCCGCATAATTTTTTGTTTACCAAACCATTTCGGAAATTTAGCCTTCATCAGTTCCTCGGGTACCCAAGTCGTTTTTTCGTCGTCATCATAATCCCAGATAACTTGGACGTACTTGACCTGCTTCTTTCTTTCAGTTCTTCTTCTTGACCCAATTTTCTGAACTGCCTTTCCCTCAACAGTCAGATTTTCTCTTAAGTCCATTGGAATTTTCTTCATGATGCTGTCCTGATTAGTGATATGCTTCCTCAACTGCGAGACCTGATAAAAATCATTAAACTGATTCATGGCTTGAGGCAACTCCATCCTATAAGCCATTTTTCCAATTCTTTCCAAGATCTTAAAGGGACCCATGTACCTTGGGTTCAGTTTAGCATTCTTAGATGCTTTATCCTTCCCTTTGTATATAACGGTCTTGAGGTACACCATGTCCCAAACGGAAAATTCAAGCTCTTTCCTCCTTCTATCAGCATAACTCTTTTGTCGATCTTGAGCGTCTTTCATTTTAATCTTTATTCATTGTTTCTTCCACAAATTTTCGGCCATATATGCTGCGCTCCCCCACTTGAGTCCAACATAAGGGAGTTCGGCATGGACAACCGTACAATGCTTCATACGGGGACATCTGGATGCTTGTTTGATAATTGTTGTTATAAGCGAATTCGGCTAAGTATAGGTAACTTTCCCACTTGCCGCCCCAGTCCAATACGCACGCCTTTAATAGATCTCCCAGTGTCTGGATGGTTCTTTTCGACTGGCCATCAATTTGGGGATGATATGTCGTGCTCATATGCACCTTTTTCCCAAATTATTTATGAAGTGCTCTCCGAAATTCTGAGTAGAACTTGGAGTCTTGGTCGGACACAATGCTCACGGGAACACCATATAGCGGCACTATCTCATAAATATACTTTTCAGCTAATACTTTAGAATTACCCATTTGGTTTACGGCCAAGAAGTGTGCAGAATTGGTGAGTTCGTCCGCTATCACCCAGATTGCATCCTTGCCATTTACCATTGGCAGCCTAGTCACGAAGTCCATCGTGAGCATGTCCCATTTCCATTTCGGAATAGGCAGACTTCGCAATAGCCCACTGGGTACTTGATGCTCAGCTTTCACCATTTGGCATGTTTTGCAGTATGCGACCCAGCTTGCCACGTCTCGCTTCATGTCGACCCAATGGTAGTACCGCTTTGAGTCCTTATACATCTTGGTCGATCCAAGATGTATGGAAAACTTGCTTTGATGCGCTTCTTTCAAGATCTGAGCCTGCAACTCTTGGTCGTTTGGCATGCACACTCAGCCATTTACGAGGATGGTTTTGTTGTTCGAGATCTGGTACTCCAAATTCTCATTCTTGGAAGCCTTAACCAGGTTCTCATCTTTCTCTTGAGCCAGCCGAACCCTTTTTAACAAGTCTTCTGGGTGGGCTGCACTCATGTCCAACGGTTCTACCTCAACAGTTAAAGCACACAGCCTTAACGTCCCGACCATTCCGACCAAATTCTCCATATCCTTTTCTGCGGTCAGAGCTTCTCTCTTCCGGCTTAACGTATCAGCAACTAAGATAGCCTTGCCCAGATGATATGCGATCTCAAGGTCGTAGTCCGCAATCAGTTCCATCCACCTTCTTTGTCTCAAGTTCAACTCAGGTTGAGTGAACAAATACTTAAGGCTTTTATGGTCTGTAAAGACTTGGACCTTTACACCATAAAGATATGATCTCTATATCTTCAATGTACACACTACTGCGGCCATTTCTAAGTAATGAGTCGGATAATTTCCCTCATGCTTCCTCAGTTCCCTAGATGCATAGGCAATGACTCATGTTGCATTAGTATACAACCCAGCCCAACACGTGATGCGTCCGTGTATACAACAAATGGCTCATCGAGTATAGGCAATGCAAGTATCGGAGTTTGGGTTAGTATGTCCTTTAGATTTTTAAAGCATTCCTCACATTCGTTAGCCATTTGAAAAGAACGTCTTTCCCGGTCAATTTTTTCATCTACTGAGCCATACTCGCAAAGCCTTTGACAAATCTCTGATAATATCCAGCTAAGCCTAGAAAACTCCTTATCTCCGAAGCAATTTGCGGTCTTGGCCAATCTTTAATTGCCTTTATCTTTTCTGGATCAACAAACACCCCTTCTTCCGTTACTAAATGGCCCAAGAAGCCATTATGCCTTGGCAAACAACTTATGCTCCCTTAAGCGATTCATCACTATTCTCAAACGATGTTCATGCTCATCTCGGGTTTTTGAATAAACAAGGATGTCATCTATGAATATGATAACAAACTCATCCAATCAATCTCGGAACATGCTGTTCATAAGCTTCATGAAGGCATCAGGTGCATTCGTCAGCCCAAACGGCATGACTACCAACTCATAATGTTCGTACCTTGTCCGAAAGGCCGTCTTTTTAATATCATCTTCCTTAATTGGAATCTAATGGTAGCATGAAGCAAGGTCTACCTTAAAGAACCAAGTTGCCCCTCTTAGTTGATCCAGCAACTCATCAATCCTTGGCAACGGGTACTTGTTCTTTATGGTGACCCTGTTCAGCCATCGGTAGTCAATACAACGCCTGAAGCTACCGTCCTTCTTTTTCACGAACAACACTGGTGCGCCCCAAGGTGAGCTAATTGGTCGCACGAAACTCTTTTCCATCAATTCGCTTAGTTTCTTCTTCAACTCAGCCATCTCGGCTGGTGTCATCCAGTCAGTTTCCTTAGACAACGGTGCAGTCCCCGACTCCAGCTCGATTGTAAATGGGTCAGACCTATCTGGAGGTAATCCAATTAATGGTTGGAATACGTCCTCAAAGTCTTGAACCACCGGTATATCTTCTAACTTAGAATTTGATCCCACTTCCACTGTCTGGATCGTTCCCAAGTAGGCTTCACATCCCTTCTCAACAGCTTTTCAGCTTGGATCATGGAGATCACAAAAATTATGTTTGTTGTACGAATGCTTTGATACTCCTTCCATCCCTCGGCCATTTCAAATTTCACCTAGCCTCTATGAAAATCGATATGTGCCTTATGCTTTCCCAGCCAATCCATTCCTAGGATCACATCGTACGACTGCACGGGACACATGATCAGATCAGTCAGAAGGATCAACTGATCTATCATGACTGGTACATTCAGTACCCTTCCCTGCGTCTCCATGACTTGGCCACCCGCAACTTTCACCAAGCCATACTCATGCTCTGGCTCCTTCTTGAACCCATCTGGCCCAACTAGATTCGGGATCATAAAACAGTGAGTGGCCCCTGAATTGAACATAACATGGGTTGCCACACCACCCATTTTAAGGGTCCCTACACATTCAGCCCACGCGTCATTACGATTCAACAAGTATCGGATCGCACTACACGTGCTCGCAGGCGGGTTAAAATCGTCACACATTCTCGAACACACGTCGATTGTTGGCCCGATCCCACCACTCGCGTAAACCACCCGATACGAACATAACATATGTCGACTATCAATTCAGGTAGCGCACTGACTGAACCATCCGATAGCGATGCGACATTGCATCACGCACGTTCGCCGAATGACTGATACTCCGACTATGCGCATCATCGCATAAACTGCGCAACATTCTGAAAATTGCGCATGGTCCTGACTGACGACCCAACTGTGCGCATTCATCAAGTAAACTGCGCATGGTCTCAGTCCAACCATCGACCAAACTGCCTGATATCGACTATTCTAATCGAGCTCTCGATTAAACTGTCAACTTATGCTAATTTCCACGTTTTGAACTGATATTCTCGCACGATAACCCAACTATGCGCATCATCGGGTAACTTTGCGCATGGTTCAGAACAACAATCGACTGCTTCGAGCAGTTTGCACCTTTTCTCGGCCACACTGTCCTTAAACTGATTTCTCCACATAAAAACCCACTTTCTAATCTAACTGCTCAATTTGGCTCGGTTTATGACTGGTTGGCTCACACAATCGGATTTCCTGCCAACTTGGCCTGGCCAATCGGCCAAACTTAGCGGATTGTGGGTGCTACAGTTTACCACAAGAGACAGTCCTGCTTGGTCATATATATTTGAACCTTTTTTTTGTGAGCGATGAAAGTTGGAGCGAATGCCTTCATTTTTTCTCATATTTAGTGATATCGTCTCTTCATTTCTTTTGATGATAAGTGATATCATTGAATAACTTACTCACCATATTTTCTATTAGATGTAAAGTGTAACACCTTCTTTGATTGGTCAAGAGAAAATAATTTCTTAATTTTCTACTCAAAAAGAATCGATGTAAACTAATAATGTGGCTCGTCCTCAAATACGATAACCACTATATCACAACTCGTTTGAATTTCAATACTAAACTTTAGGCCTGAGACGTGCTACTACTACCACCTCCATGTGTATCTTGGTTTCGCATAATCAAGCAAGAAAAATAATGCGCAAGTATTCGGTTCTCTATGTGATAGTGTCGGTAGGCATGTAGGATTTTTTTGGCAGTTTACACGTCATGTCTCATGTATTATTATGCATGCATTATGCTTTACTTTGTCGTTTTTTGGAATTTTGGTGTTCACCTTTCTCAAGCAAACATAAAGCACAAATATCATACTTTTATTATATACGATGCTTTTTTACTGTACACGAGTCGGTAGATTTTTTTTCATATAGTTGTTAATATTTTAAGAATTATCTAGCTATATATCTCATAAATATCTAAATTGTTCTCTGTATATAAGTAACTACACGTTAAATGTTTATTCTTTTATTCTCAACGTTCTTACAACCAACTTTAAATAGAATAAACCAAGACATAGACTAGTATATACTAATCTCTAGGAACAAGATCAAATAAGACCGACACAAAACTACAACTAAAAACTTCTAATAAAAAGAACTTAACCCTCAACATTGGATTAAAAAGCTAAAAACACTGCTTCAAATTTCGACATGCTGATGGATCTAAACCAACCTCCTACAAACCAATATGGATAAAACTCTTCCTATTTCGAATTAGAGACTACCTCACAATTCAAAATTTGAATGTTGGACAGAAAGATGAATTGAATGATACAAACCAAGCTCATCGAACTTCCGAAAACGGCGATGTCTATAGACAGGAAATGCCTTAAAAGCAGTCCGACTAAAGAAGAAGACCTCAACCAAGTCTCAACAGACAATATAATACCAAGGACCAAAGAGAAAGAGAAAGTGAAACATAAGAAGATCAAAATAGATCCTCAGGTAAGATCGATTTCTCATGCAATAGTTGGAGATGCTATCGAATATAAGGTAAAAATCAAAGGTAAGTTAAATCATTTCTCAAAGGTTAGAACTTTTTTCACCCTTGAGTTTAAAGAGAAAGGACTAGAAGCCACAAAGGATGTGTTGCATAAGGTTCTAAAACTGAAGATATCTCATTATGGGTCTTGTCGTGGAGCATACCCGGATGATGATCTAAATTCATCTTAGGAGGTAAGTTTGTCAAACTAGTGACGTTAAACAAGCTCTAAGTGGGAGGCAACCCACTATTTGGTGTTCTATATTTATTATTTTAGTTGTTTTGAGGCTTGTTTATTACATATTGATTCTTAGTTTTGAGTTCATTTGCTTTAGGAATTTTGGACTGCACGCCGTGATTTTTACTCCGAGAGAATTGACTGATCGGTCCAGATCTAGGTTGATCGGTCCAGCAAGCCCTCCAATTCCAAAAATTCTGGATTGATCGGTCCAGCTCTGGATTGATCAATCCAGACTCAGGTGATAATCCTAAAAAAAAAAATATTTATTCCTTCTATCTAATTTATTTTCACACTGGGACGGTGTGAAGTAAGTCTGGGGGAGGGTATATATCTACTAACTATGTTTTGTGTTGTTTTGGATATTTTGTCATTTTGATAAAATTTTTCAAAAAAAAGTGTTTTTGTTTTAGTTGAGTTTAATCGAGTCAAAAGAACCATGACCATAATCAATGTTAATTGCTAACCTAGTGTGAGTATAGAATCGTTTTCTTTAGATTATTGACTTAGATTAACTGATGTGTTTAGGATTGGAACCTGATGAACTGATTGATATGCTTCTGAAATTTTTGGGTCTTTTGTATTGTTGATGATTCGATGCTAGCTCTAACTTGATAGAACATAATATGATCTTAAATTATCTTGCTTATGGTGTTGCTATACTTTAAAGTTAGGTACCTTGCTCTTCAGTTCTCTGTCAAGCCGACAAGTTCTTTCAGTATGATCCGGATATATTTTCTCTCCTTTTCTTTAATGAAAAGGTAAAAGAGGGATTGAACAACAGATCTCGAAGTATGTTTCCTCATCCCATAAAATCGGTTGCAAAAAAAGGAAAGAAAAGCGCAGAAATGCGAAGAAAAATAAAAGAGAAAGCATTAAGAAAAGAAAAGAGAAAAAAAAGAAGTGAGAAAACGAAAAAAAGTGTCAGGATCAAAAGTCGATTGATGCTCTCGTTATATTCTGAGTAGTTCCATAGTAGATTTTATGGTTTCTCAGGGAAATCAGGTTTGATTATTAGGGTTTAACATAAAGGATTGAATTTGTTAGGTTCTTAATCTGGACTTGTTCTTAATGCTTGAATTATATTGTCCATCCATTTTATTGATATTAGATTGATAAACACAAAGAGATTTGGTTTAGAGGTCTGATCTAGTCTAGATGAATTAAATGTTCTTGCTTACGAGATTACTGTCTTGAATGCTTATAAACTTATTGAATTTAAACTTAATTCTTGATTGAAGTATTTAAATACGGCGAGATTTTGTCTTTATTAATTTGAACATAGGGTTTAATACTTCAAGAGGAGATTATTCTATTGGTATCTTTCATGTTGAGAACTTTTTTAAAGTAAAATATTGCATGTTAACATGAGCTTTTAAACTTGAATACCTTTGGAATTTCCTAATGCCTGACGCTTTTTATTATTGATTTTACCTTCGCTTATTTAGTTATTGCTTTTATTCAATTTCTTTTATTATTGTCTTAGCTTGATTCGATATTAAACTGAAAGTTGTATTGTCTGGTCTCTATGGAATTCGATCCTATCTATACTATAGTGACATGTTCTCTACAATATAATTTTAAGATTAAATTCTAGACCTATTAGAAGGATCCAAACCAAAATATTCTTAATCATTTGAGGCTATGGTAAAGCTTGATCTTGGAAAATTAGAGAAAGATGAAAGCGTTAGAAATCTTATAATCTTGAATGTAGTTGATCATTTTTTAAGGAAAATAAAATTATGTTCTATTGCAGCTTCAGTGTGGGCTATTTTAGATCGTATCTATTTTTCAAAGTCATTACCAAATAGGATTCATGTTCAGTCTCAATTTTAGATGTTTATATCATATGTATCAAAATCTATAGATATTAATGTGGATTTTTTCTAAAGATATTAGCTGAGATAAATAGTCTAAATGTAAATGTTTCTGATGAAATTCAAGCTCTCTTGTTTCTTAGCTCTCTTCCAGGAGGTTATGACCTCCTAAAGAACACACTGAAATATGGAAGGGAAGCATTAAGTCTTGAAGAGGTAATATCAGCTTCAAGATCAAAGGGAAAAAAATTTCATATTCATTGGAGGCTGGAAAGGTGATGGCAACTAGCTTGTACACTTATGAGAGAGGAAGACCACAAAATCAAGAGTCAAATAAGAACAAGAGTAAAGGGAGAACTAAGTGTCCATAAAAGAACAAGAAAGTATGTTGGTTTTATAACAAAGAAGCACATTTCAAGAATGATTGTTTTGTTAGAAAGAATACGATGGGAAATGGTGAACAAAGTAAGGTCGGTGTTATAACAGAGAAGTTAGTGTACTCATAAGCACTGAGTATGGATGAGACTAATTCAAAAAGAATAGATCCTTGAGTCATAGTGAATTTTTCATATGACTTCGAGGAAATACTGGTTCTCTAAATTTAATGAGAGTGGAAAAAAACACAATTCTTATAGGTGATAATCATGTAGTTGAATCATAAGGATACAAGTCAGTTAGATTGGATACAAATAGAGGATGTGTCAAGATTCTAAACATGTCTGATATGTACCAAACCTTAGGAGGAATCTCATCTCTACAGGAGTGCTGGATAATTTAGAATTTACACATGAACGTGGAGATGGAAAGGTTATATTCTATAAAGACAAAAGGTTTGCACTGATGAGAATTTTAAAGAATGAACTATATGTGTTGGATGGCATGACACAAGTACCTGAAATACTGCATTCCTGAAAAATTAATGTCTAAAATAGTACTATAGCATAGTAGAATGGGACACTTGGGTATCAACTGTAACACCCCGTTTCCAGTCAACCCCCTTTGACCAAAACCGAGGTTATTACG
>OVBE01015420.1:0-11496 GCA_900406425.1 Iberis pinnata | reverse complement strand
ACCTTAGAATCGATGCTAATTGATAAGTAAAAACCGTGAAAATTCAGAGTCATCATATACGTGGAACAACCACGGCCTGTTGTCGCTTGGATCAAGATATGGGAAATGAAGATTGGTATAAATGTTGCTTCCTAGGATCTGACCATCGACCAGTTCTCTTACGTGTCAACAAAAAATAATTTAACAGATTCAAACAATTTTGTTTCGATAAACGATGGATTATAAACCGGATTTTGAGCAAGTTGTAAAAACCGACTAGGAGGCATCTAGTTCTAAGGACTTTACGAATTTTAGTCTTCGAATAATTGTCGATGAAAATTTTTGAAATGGTGGTCCAAAGAGGTCATTGACTTTAGAGAAGTTGTTAAGGATCTTAAGTTGAAGCTCGACCGAGCACATTCAACTAATGCCTTAGCACATGAAATCCCAATGTTAACAGAGAAAAAATTGTGTTGATAAAGGAAGAGCTTTGTTGGAAACAAAAAAGTTGAGTTCGGTGGTTAAAGGAAAGAGACAAGAACACTAGGTTCATCCATGCCTCCACTAAATTACATAGGGGAAGGAATTTAATAATGGGGCTGCGATCAGAGTTAGGATCCTGGCTAGAAAAAGGAAGAGATTGAAAAAGAATATGTCACTTATTTTAAATCTCTATTTACTGCCTCAAAAACAGTTGATTACTCATCTTATATCAATAACCAGTACTCAGTAAACTAGAACATCAAATGAACAAATTCAACACAAGTATGGTACCTTTTACTAGTAGTATTTCGAATTCTAGGTAATCTTATTCTTTAGTGTTGTCTTCAACATCAAACTTTGAATAAAACATATATTTAACGAGTTAGCAATATAAAGATTCACAATGCATAATCAAAGAATACTTACCTTTTTGAAAATTATTTTGTAGTTCAATCTCATCAAGCAATTATTGATTTCTTATCACTTCTTTCTCATTATAGTGAATCTTTGTCTTCAATCACTACTCACTAAAGTGAGACAACTCCTATAGGGATCAGGAATTCGACCACTTGTGCTAAAAGCACTTTCTGAAACAACTGATGACATTTTCAAAGCAAGTACATCTCTAGCTATTTATGGTAGAATTGAAACTTAGAACTATTAACCTTTCATCATCCCAACAAATCATACTTAGTTCCCATCATAAGGTTCTAGTTTTCCACTTTCTCTTTCATATAAACATCCAACTCATTGCTTAAATCATGAATTCCTTTCTCATTAACCATAACTTTGTACATGAAATCCATTATATGATATTCTTGATCATCAGCTGTGAAGTCCACTTTATCTACCATTTCGCATCCAAACTTATCACTATGACTATGTGAAGAAGATCTAGAATATGATGTATGGCCCTTTTTCGCATCAATACGAGAACTATGTTCTTCATATAAGTAACCCAACACCACTCCAACATAACTATGCATTTTAGTATAATCCTCCGAACCTTTCCCATAAATCTGATCAGAACAAAGATTAGCAAAATCCATCTTATATTTAGGATCAAAGACGTTACCATTGATCACCATCCTATTAATATCTTCCAAACCACCCCAATACTTATAAAAATTGTCTCTCATATATGTTGCCTTTTCTTTTAAATTCACATCATAAGTATTGCACAAAGCTCTCAGATTTAGCTCAATTGTGAGAATTTAATTGTAAAGCTTATTAGCACTTACCATGTTAGACGCGAAAACTATCAATGTGGACTTGTAAAAAATGCCTATGAACCTTACCAATCTTTTGATGTTGGTGGTCCTGTTATTTTTGTTCTATTTTCTAAATCTTCAAAGTATTCATTGTACAACTTGTCTTCTTTCTCATCTTATCAAATGCTAGCCTAAACTGCTTACATTAGATAAGTGGAATTCTACCTAGCCTTAATTTCCATCGGCAAGCTCCCTCTAGTCATCTCCTTAAATCTACATGATTCTCAAATGAAATCAACCTAGGTGTAGAACACCTAACATACTGAACCCCATTCCTAATAGCAGAAACATTATTACTCAGCTTTGTAATCTTTTCTTCACAATCAAATTCAGAATGTAAGCTTCACATATCATGTGTATACTCACCACCTAATACATATGATTTTCCTTAGCTTTGAATTCCTTTGTAAACTTTCTTGTAGCAGAAGTGTTTGTAGTTTCATTATCAATAGTTATAGTAAACACTTTTTCTATTCCCCATTATGCTAAAAAGTCTACAAGAATTGAGCTTATTGTTCCACTTTGATTATCATACACATTTCTAGAATCGATGATTAGTTTCTTCAAGCGCTAATTATAATCTATGTAATAAGAAATAATTACCATGTAACTCGCACATGTGGTTTGAGCTGTCCAAATATCAATGGTCAATGACACTTTATGCTTAGTTACCTTAAACATATTCTTCAAAGCCTCTTTTCTCTTTGCATAAATATGTACAACATCCCTAATAGTTGTTCTTCTAGAATGAGGCTTGTATAGCTTCACTTTGTTGCAAAATTGCAACCCGGAAACACTCTCAAAAAACGATAGCGGAAGTTCATCTAACACCATCATCTCATTGTTGCCTCTTTAGATACATCTTATGTCACCTTCAAAAACTTCATATTTCCTTCATTTCCATCTTGATCCGAATTTTGTTGTGTATTACTATCAACCCAAAATTTTTATTTCTTGCAAGATACTATATGATTCTGAAGATTATATGTTCCAGATTTTGTTCAGAAACAGAATTGCTTCTGATAATAGTTACATGTACACATTTTTTTGTTATCCTCTGTTCTAGTGTACTAGTCCCTAACATATGATCTTGTGGACTTTTTTGGGACTTAGAATAATTTCTTAGGGATTTTCTTTTATGGCTTTTAGCCGAGGTTGGAGCATTTGTATCATCATCTACATCCTCATTAGGTAGGTTAGTATCATTGACATGAGGATTATAGGTTGAAAACATTTGCATATATATAAAGTTTCACAAGAAATAATATGTCAAAACATTCAACAATAAAGAACTAAATAATTTGTAAACATTATTCACAAAAAATAATATGCGAAACAAGACTATTACAAACTTAACTAGCTCATCCTTTTCAGATGATAACATCGAAACCAGATTTTAACCACGAACTAGATTGGTTTATGAAGTTGTTACATTTTGATTTTAACACCATATTTATACTAAATGATACTTAATATTTTTTAATAGAAATAGATGATCAATTTCTAGAGGACATAAACAAGAAACAAACCATTCTCGTTTAATTCAAATTACTAAAACTTGGAATGAAACCTTAACAAATAACAATAGCTGAAGAGATCTGAACTTCCCAAATCAACAAACCCTAATAAATAGACGGTTGGCCTATAGAACATCGATATCACCGCTTAATGAAGCGGTTTGGAAGGTCTCAGCTCCTAGTAAATTGAAACATTTCATTTGGAAGACCCTATCAGGCCCACTGGCAGTCAATAAATAATTGTTAAAACAAAAGTTAAGGGCATATGATCTCTGTTTCGATGCGGAGTTGATCGCGTATCCATTAATCATACTTTGTTTACTTGTCTACCAACGTTGCAGTGTTAGGCCTTATCACATATTCCTAATATGTCTAGGACTTTCCGACATATAATATTTTTCAGAACATGCATTACTTGTTAACCGCAACTTTGACGGACTCTCGTTGTAGAGAAGCATTGAAAGTGTTCCCTTGGACTATTTGATATAACTGGAAGGCGAGAAGCGCGATGTGTTTTAATAATTCTCAATGGAAGCCTCCTGATGTCATTGACTTTCGAGGAAGTCGTCGATGGGTTTCAGCTAATTTGGTGATCAATTCAAGTAGGGTGTCTATGAATCCCCTGGTAGGAGGATTCTCATATGACTCCCAATCTCCCTTGGCTAGTTATAGCTTTGACGGTTCCTGGAAAGTAGGAAAGTCTCTAAGTGGAATAGGATGGTTTTGTACCGAATCTTGAAAGAGGCTCCGATTATATGGGATGTGGAGATGTGGAATGTGGAATTTCTTCATTATATACATAAAATTTTCGCTCTAATTTTGGCCCTAAAGTGTCTTATAAGCATGAGTCAACAATGCTCTCTTGTTGTTACCAACTCAATAGACTTGTTTCAACTATTAGAAAAACCGATGGACTGGCTAGCATTTGCGGCTGAAGTAGCATAATTTACTCAACTGAGGATATCATTAGTGCGTTTTAAGCTGATTTACTGTGGTCGACTATAAAACTTAGAGCATATCCAATGGTGGATGATGCTCATATTTTCTCAAAAAAAAAATTATTGTTTTAAGATTTCTTCTACTTCTCTCTCCTGAAAATTATTTTTCTCTTAAAATTTCCCTTAAAAAATTTCGAAAACTATATCTCAAATAAGAGATTTGAGAACCATCTCTCACTCTTTCTCTTTTTTTTTTAATATTATTTTTTTATAAAGAAATCTTCTCTAGATCCTCCATTGAGGATGGTTTAAGGGCATATCTATATGCATGATCAACTAGTTGTAAGAGGAGGCGCATAATAGGTTTTGTTTTAGGATAAAACTTTGTATTTCATTCTGCTTAATGAACTCAATTACAGAGGTTTGTTTTTATACTGAATTACAGAGACATGTTTTAGGTTAAAAATATGATCTTGGTGCTGCCACCTGTCTTCATTCCATTTGGTCATCATTTCCCAGAGCATCAAATTTGTTATGCATTGGGATTGAGAAAGGTGAGCTGGTCAGGTACATATTCTCCTTTTCATTCTTTCTTACTCCGTTTTTGTCTTTTTCAGATTGGAGAAGAAGAGTCGACCGTTGTTCAGTTAAGTGCTTGGGCTCGGGCTTGCTTTCAGAATTCGTATTGGGCTTGTTGGGCTTCGCACTTTCCTGATCTTTTTACAAAGCACGGTCGTTTTGTATACTTCTGTTAATATTCCCCCTCAAGCGAAGTGTCGGTGGAACACCAACACCGAGCTTGTGTCGGAGCTGAGTGAAGGCTTCAAACGGTAATGACTTTGTAAAGATGTCGGCAAGCTGGTGATGAGCAGGTATGTGTTTTACAATCAAAGTTCCTAGTGCAACTCTTTCTCGGACATAGTGGTAATGGTCTCGAAGTGCTTTGATCGACTGTGAAATGTTGGATTTGCAGTCAAGTAGATTGAAGACAAGTTATCACCAAACATAACCAGTGTTTGATGCATAGGCACTCCCAATTCACGCAATGCTTTGCCAATTCAAGTCAATTCCGTAGCTGTATCTGACAAAGATTGATATTCTGCTTCTGTGGAACTACGAGATACTGTCTCTTGCTTCTTTGAAGATCAGGAGACTATGTTAAGGCCGAGGAATGTGCAATAGCCTCCTGTAGATCGGCGTGTTTCTTTGCAACCTACCCAGTCGCTGTCACTATAAGCCCTTAGAGTGCAATCAGTTGATTTGGTGAATGATAATCCCATTGTTGTTGTGCCTTTAACATATCTGAGAATTCTTTTCAGGAGATTGAAGTTTGAGACACTTGGATTGTGCATCTTTTGACACACAAAGTTGACTGCAAACTGGATGTCAGGCCTTGTGGGTGTAAGGTATTGTAGTTTCCCTGCCAAACTACGAAAGTAAGTTGGGTTAGAAAATTGAACAGATTGATCTGGTACTCTGTCCAATTGTAGGGGCAAGGGATTTGGCAATGGTGAGCATTTATCCATTGCTGCCACCTTAAGAAGATCTTCTGCATATTTTTGCTGAGATAAGAACAATCCTTATGAGTGTTTATATGCTTGAATACCCAGAAAATAGTGAACATCACCCATGTCCTTCATTCTAAACTGCTCTTGTAACTTCTGTAACATGTCTTTAATCATGATGGAGTTGTTACCAGTGACAATGATGTCATCTACATAAAGCAGAAGAAAGATCACATCCTTTCCCTTCTTGCAAATGAACAAAGAAGCATCTGAGTTGATACAGAGGAATCCATACTCTAAAAGGTAATCACTGAACTTGTTATACCATGCTCTAGGGGATTGTTTTAATCCGTATAAAGATTTGTGAAGTAGGCATACAAAATCTGGTTTGGCTTTGTCCACAAAGCCACTTGGTTGTTTCATGTAAAATTTCTCTTACAGATTCCCATGTAGGAACGCATTTTTTACATCTAGTTGTTTAATATGCCAATCCATAACTGTTGCAATGTGTAGGACTAACCTTATAGTTGCAGTCCTTACTACTGGACTATAGGTTTCTAGATAATCAATTCCTTCTTCTTGATTAAAACCTTTAGCAACAAGCCTTGCTTTGAGCTTGTTTAGGGAACCATCTGCGTGTAGTTTAGTTTTAAGAACCCATTTGCACCCTAAGACATTCATGTCTGGTGTGTGTGGGACAAGACTCCAAGTCTTGGTTTCAGAACAGTTCTGTAATTCTTCTGTCATTGCTGCCTTCCATCCTGAGTGTTTCCATGACAGTCTTTGGTTCAGGGAATTCTACTTTGTGAGTAAGCAGAGCATATCTTGAGTTAGGCTTGTGTATGCCAGCCCTTGATCTTGTTACCATAGGATGATTTGATGGTTGAGTTAGTATAAGAGAGATAGTTGAGGCTGGAGATAGACTGGGAGATGATGCAGTCGAATGTGAGGTAGAAGAAGCACCAGAGCCTGTCCCATTTGGAGAGGAATGAAAGTTGTTGCCAATAGTAACAGGGTCAAAGCCTGACGTACACTCAGGACTTTCATTCCTCTCAATGGTAGGCTCTAGTTTTCTAAGAGGTCTAACCTGGTTTGACCTTGGTGTAGAAACTGGTGTAGTTGCTGCTATAGACAGAGGTTTAGGTACTGGTGTTGGAGTAGCTGTTGGAATAGGAGATATGGCTGGTGTAGACTGGTCTTGAGAGAATGGAGGTACTGGTGTTGATGTTGGTGTTGGTGATGGAGTAGGTGATAATGGAGTAAGAGGAACAATCTCAGCTGGTGGTCAATTGCTGGGTTGTTGAGGGATGAAAGATGCTTGAGGTATGAAGCTTTGTTGCCAGGCAGACAGTAAGGGCTTGTTATCCTTTGGTTGGAGATGAACATA
The DNA here is from genome assembly GCA_900406425.1 of Iberis pinnata. NCBI lineage: Eukaryota > Viridiplantae > Streptophyta > Magnoliopsida > Brassicales > Brassicaceae > Iberis > Iberis pinnata. The sequence continues at coordinate 4,416 of OVBE01015420.1, read as the reverse complement.
TATGTTGCTAAATGGATAATTAGCTTCATCAAAAATCACATGTCTTGAAATATAGACTCTTTCAGTAGGTGGGTACATGCACCTATACCCTTTGTATTTGTTGTTGTAGCCTAGAAAAACACAGTTAAGTGACTTTGGCTCAAACTTATGAGCTGCATAATCTATGAGAGTAGGGTAGCAGGCACTACCAAAGGCACGTAATGCAGAGTATTCAGGCTTGGTTTTAAACATCAATTCATAAAGACTTTTGTTTTCTGTTGTTGCACTGGATGGTAGAAGATTGATGAGATAATTAGTAGTGAAGAAGAATTCAACCCAGTAAGGCAAAGGTACTTTGCTGTGGAACAACATTGTAAGACCTAATTCAGTGAGGTGTCTATGTTTCCTCTCTGCTAAACCATTCTGTTGTGGTGTGTGTAGGCAGGAAATAAGCTGTTGAATACCAGACCTCTGTAGATGAGAGAGAAAGGCTGAATTAGTAAACTCCCCACCACCATCACATTGGAAAGAAACAATCTTTGTGTTCAACATGTTTTCAACTAAAATCTGGAAATTTATGAAGACATAATTAAAGTCTGATTTCTTCTTGAGAGGATAAAACCAACAGTAATGAGAATAGTTGTCAATAAGGATTACATAGAATCTAAATCCTTGAATAGAAGTGACTGGAGAGGGTCCCCAAAGGTCACAGTGAATCCTCTCTAATGGTTGAGAAGAAATGAAAGTAGAATCTAAGAAGGGCAGTCTGGAGCTTTTTCCAAGTTGACATGAGGAACACAACTCCTTAGTGCTCTTATTTATGAAAATAGACTGATCCTTAGCAAGTTGCTGAATGACTTGAGGATTGGGATGACCAAGTTTGTAGTGCCACATAGTATTACTTGTTGCAGATTGTCTAGCCACATGGAACATCTCATTCTTCTTGCCATCCAACAAGTATAGACCATCAAGCTTGGGACCTAGGGTCAGGACCCTTTGAGTGAGCTTGTCCTTTACAATAACATTTTCATCATCAAATGTGAAAGCACAAGGGTAGTCTGATGTAACTTTAGACACAGATAACATAGATTTAGTGATTTCAGGACAAACTAAAACATCTTTAAGAGGGATTATATCTAACTTTGTGGAAAGAGCAGCCGAACCAGTGTGTGTGATAGGTAAGAAAGTACCATCACCTACCATCACATAATCAAATCCATGATATGGTTGAGAGTTCTGAAGGTTGTGAGGTGAGTTAGTCACATGAGCTGTGGCTCCTATATCAGGGAACCATTCCCCACCAGAATTGTTTGAAACATCTGTGACTCTCATGGCTGCTAAAGTTGCAGTGACCTCCTGCTCTTGGTCTTGATAACTATTATCAAATATGTGCCAACATCTGAGGGCATGATGCCCCAACTTTCCACAGATCTGGCAGGTTGGTCTGGTTTCACCATTAGGCGTGACTGAGGACTCTGAGGACAGTTGTTGATGAAAGCCACATCCACGAGTTGAAAAAGAACCTCTCCCTCTGGTTCCAAATCTGCCATACCCGTGACCTTTACCTCTGTTAGTGTAGTACCCATTGTTTTGAGACCTTGTGATATTGAATGCTAGATGGGTATTGACAGAGGGAGAATCATTATACTTCTTGAGCCTGTCATCATAACCTTTCAAACGATATGTTATATCCTCATAAGTTGGACCAGGAAAGAGATCCATGGAGTTTTCAATGGCTGAGATAACTGGTTCATAATCTCTGCTAAGGCCATGAATAGCAGAGAATATTTTCATCTTTTCCGTAACTGGATTGCCAATAGAGGTGAGCTGATCACAGATGTTCTTGACCTCTATAAGATACTCATCCATAGGTTTCTCCCCCTTTGAAACTGTTTGAAGCTTTCTCTGAAGCTCAAAGAGACGAGAGGATGAAACCTTGTTGAAATGTTTAGCAAGATTGGTCCATACTTCATGAGCTGATGTAGATCCAACTACAACACTCAAGTGTCTTCAGTTAAAGAGCCTTGTAACCAGGACATGACGACCTGGTCAGCTCTTATCCAAGAGGTAAAATAAGGATTTAGGACTCCGTTGTTTCTCCCATCAATGCTTGGAACATTGATGAACTGTGTAGGTCTTTGAGCAGCACCATTAACGAATCCCAGGAGTCCTTGGCCATTAAGAAAGGATTCAAATTGAGATTTCCACAAGATATAATTCTTTTCTGAAAGTTTTACAGTAACACAATTCGTAATGTTTAGAGATGGAAAGGAATGAAACTCTTCCATGGCTCTGATACCATGTAAGAGGAGGCGCAAAATAGGTTTTGTTTTAGGATAAAACTTTGTATTTCATTCGGCTTAATGAACTCAATTACAGAGGTTTGTTTTTATGCTGAATTACAGAGACATGTTTTAGGTTAAAAATATGATCTTGGTGCTGCCACTTGTCTTCACTCCATTTGGTCATCATTTTCCAGAGCATCAAATTTGTTATGCATTGGGATTGAGAAAAGTTAGCTGGTCAGGTACATATTCTCCTTTTCATTCTTTTTTACTATGTTTTTGTCTTTTTCATATTGGAGAAGAAGAGTCGACCGTTGTTCAGTTAAGTGCTTGAGCTCGGGTTTGCTTTCAGAATTCGTATTGGGCTTGTTGGGCTTCGCACTTTCCTGATCTTTTTGCAAAACACGGTCGTTTTGTATACTTTTGTTAGTACTAGTAAGAAAAGCATTTTTTATTGTAAAAAAAAATAATTAATGGCTATACAGTCATATTTCCGTTAAAACAATTTGACATTCATATACCCTTATCTATACTCTTATAAAATCCAATATCCTCCTTAATTAGTGGAGTAAATTCTCGTTACTGAACCAGAAACAAAAAAATGGAGGACGAAAGCTCCGAGAGTAGGAACAGAGCTCGTCTCGCCATCATGGAGCTCGCTAACATGATCAGCGTTCCAATGTCCCTCAACGCCGCCGTTCGCTTAGGCATCGCCGACGCTATTTGGAACGACGGAGCCAACTCTCCTCTCTCCGCCGCCGATCTACTCCCTCGCCTTATTTTCCCATCTAAGACTTCCATCGGCGATCCCGAGAATCTCCAGCGTATACTTCGGATGCTCACCAGCTACGGCGTTTTTTCCGAACACCTCACCAGCGCGGCCGGATCCGTCGAGAGGAAATACGCACTGACCGACATCGGAAAAACGCTTGTTACTGACTCTGGAGGCCTCTCCTACGGCGCTTACGTCCTCCAGCACCACCAGGTTTTAATCTGATTTTATTTTTGAAATCTCATTTCAAAACTTCGCTAGGATCTTATAATTTTTGAGGTTTAATAGGATTAACCGTTTAGATTCGTCAAAGTTATATATATATAAACTCGTATAGATCTTAAAAAATGACAATTACAGGAGGCGTTGATGCGAGCGTGGCCACTGGTTCATACGGCGGTGGTGGAGCCGGAGACAGAACCGTACGTGAAAGCGAACGGCGAGGCGGCCTACAAGCAGTATGGAAAATGCGAGGAGATGAACGGTTTAATGCAGAAGGCAATGTCAGGAGTATCAGTGCCGTTCATGAAAGCAATATTGGAGGGCTACGATGGGTTTAAATCAGTGGAGAAATTAGTTGATGTAGGAGGGAGCGCAGGGGATTGTCTCCGTATGATCATCGAGCAGTTCCCAAACGTCCGTGAAGGGATTAATTTTGATTTGCCTGAAGTTGTTGCCAGAGCCCCCAAGATTCCTGGTCTGGATAATATTTTATTTTATTTTATTATACGTCCAAAGATAAATATTTAATTATATAATTTGTTCATCTTTGTACGAGTTAGGAGTGAGTCACGTGGGTGGAGATATGTTCCAATCAGTTCCTAGTGGTGACGCAATCTTCATGAAGGTACATACATTATTGTCACGTGGACTTACCTACTAACTTACTTTTTTTTCTACATGGGCCGAATACTATTTTATACTCCACAACTTGCTACATAATATAATTTGGTGACTGCACAGTGGGTGTTAACGACATGGACAGATGAAGAATGCAAGCAGATAATGACGAATTGCTACAATGCACTACCAGCTGGAGGGAAGCTAATTGCCTGTGAGCCAGTCTTGCCTAAGGAGACTGATGATAGCCATCGGACTCGTGCCTTGTTAGAAGGAGACATATTTGTCATGACCATCTATAGAACTAAAGGTAAGCACAGAACCGAACAAGAGTTTAAACAGCTTGGTCTATCTGCTGGATTCCCTACTTTTCGACCTTTCTACATTGATTACTTCTACACCATCTTAGAGTTTCAGAAGTAATTCAAAGCATTTATCTGTGAAATAATTATAGACCTCTTTCTTGCTATCTCTTATGAGTACATTTTCATTAATCTAATTGCATTCTATGAAGAAATACCAATCTAGTTTATTCTTACA
>OVBE01015419.1:0-10927 GCA_900406425.1 Iberis pinnata | reverse complement strand
AAAAAAATGTAAATCGGTTTTATTGCGTGAATAGAAATTAGGTATGATTGATGTATGATGCATTCATGTTGTACGTTGACCACGCCGGTCATGTGTTTGTGCATGGGTTTCGGGTTGGGTTCCGGCGTGGTGTGCATTTNTATTTGTTTTTGAGAGATGCGAGGGATTTTAAATTTGCGGTTTGCGTTAATTGGTTTGTAATATTCTTTTATGTCGATTATTTTCACGTTTATTATTTTCGTTTTACGTTTGTATAATTAATAAACTTATACAACGGTCCTAACTCGTTCCTCTCCTATCTCANTTGCTGTTGAGGATGCAACGGAGATAAATAGCATCATCGTCTTGGAGATTGAGCTTTTGCTGTTAATTGTGATTGAGCCTGCGAGCTTATCCATGGTGTTGCGTACCATTGTTGTTCAAGGATGGAACTGTAACCATCCTTGCTCAGCCTTATCCCACAAACCATAACACAATTTTATTTTCTGACAGAGACAAATCATGATTTTGTGATAAAATCATGATTTGTCTCTGTCAGAAAATAAAATTGTGTTATGGTTTGTGGGATAAGGCTGAGCAAGGATGGTTACAGTTCCATCCTTGAACAACAATGGTACGCAACACCATGGATAAGCTCGCAGGCTCAATCACAATTAACAGCAAAAGCTCAATCTCCAAGACGATGATGCTATTTATCTCCGTTGCATCCTCAACAGCAAACCTTCTATTTCGTTCTGAGTCTTTCTTTTTACTCTTTAACTTGTCCATCTTAGCAACAAGCCTTCTTTTTTCTCACTTAACATATTTAAACTTATCAATACTTCTCCCATTTTCAAAAGCTTTTCCTCAAGCTTGATGAAAACAAAATGACAACTCTTACAAATAGAAGACATTGTAAGGCCGATCATGTGTGAGCTTGAAGGATGTATCAACTTTTCTTCTCTCATGCAGAACTTGTACTTGAAGTGCCAATCTTTGAGGAATGTGTGCTTCTTCCACTTATCAAGACTTGTCATATGATGTTTATTGTTCTGCTCTCTCCACTGTCCCACAACCATCAGGTCAAAAACAAGCACATCCAACATACACAAACCAACAGCTACTCTCTTGTATTTTTCCCCCTAAAAAATAAGCTTGGCCTCAAGCTTAAACCAGTGAAACTAACAGAGAAAGAATATCCATAAAGCTGGAAATATTCCCTCCCATCAGCAAGAACAAACACCAAACCTGAAGAATATCGTAATTGCCACATAATCTTCTTGAGCTTCACCTTGACATTTCTAACTCCACGACATTTCCATGCCCATGAATTTTGAAAATCCCCTGAGAGTATCAATCATGTTGCAAGCATCCATTCTAAAAAATAGTCACTATTCGTTCCGACAACAAGAAGAAGATATGGTTACTGTGCTTTTGTGACAAAAATCTCCAGCCAAACAAAGTCACTTGGAAGTCTTTCGCTACAACAAGTTGTTCCATAAGAAGCTTCACATCTACACCTGATTTTTAATGTACAAGTCTCCCATTGTTTTTCCATTGAAATGTAACTCTCCAAGCATAAACTGATTGATCTCTCTGGAAGACGTGTATATCAAGTGCCAATACTTTTAAAGCTTTCTCTTTTGTTCCATCCGGTTTTGTTCTATATTCATCAATTGACTCACTACAAAAAAATCTCCATTAACAACACGTCAAAAATGCTATGATAGATCTATGGTATCGTTTCCATAAACGTTGTATCTGCCGTAACTATCGTAGATATACCCATGTGATAGCGTTTTTTCGTTGATGCTATTATACTTCACACTGTATAATTGGGTTTTACTGCCGATGTTATCATACATCACCATTGTATAATACTATTTCTTTACCGTGCTATAATACGTGTGCAACCTATCATAGCGTTTTTTATCTACTATGATATAGACTCATATACAATAGCGTTTAAGGTAACTGCGATTATATGTGTTATTTACAATAGCATATTAGCTTTGACGCTGTTGAATCTCTTCATGTATTATAGCGTTTGTTTAAAACGTTGTAATAAGTTACATAAACAATAGCGTTGTTGGAGAATCTTGTAATATGTTAAAACTTTCAATAGCTAACATAGTATTTATAGCTCATTCGTTTATGCAATTATATATTCTTCTATAGCGTTTATATTGTGTCCTCAAATTATGTTTTATGAACGCTATTGATAAATTTAAATAAACCATTGTTTGAAGCAAATAAAATTTATCATAAACACTTTATCCAGACGTACAACAAGTTTTGAAGTCATTACCCACACAACAACACGATTTCCAAGTCTTAAATATCCCTAAATCACAAATTCTAGAGCATAATTGATATTACTCGGTTTTAATAAATAATAATGGGCATTTATGTTTGATATTCTACATTATTCCGAGTGTTTTCCTTGCATATTTGGTAGAATTTCAGGATTCTAGGTGTTCGGGTCGTGTTGGAGCAAAATGATGCATTTCAGAAGATTTCATAAGTTGCAGACAGAAGTGCACGATCGGGCACGTTATGAGATCGATCGAGCAAGGCCATTACAAGATGCACGATCGAGCACAAGTTCCTGGAATTTTCCAGAGACCAAGATCGATCGGGCTACAAGTGAAGGATCGAGCAGTTCAACATTATGCTCGATCGGGCAACCATGTGCCCGATCGAGCACATCCTTCGAGAAGAATATGAAGTTTTCTAATTTTGCAAATCAAGTCCTCAAGCCTATCAAGTTTTCCTATTTTTTTACACTATAACAACCTCTTAGCTAGGTTTATTTTCATTAAGCTTTATTTTATTTCTGAGAGAATTATTGAGAGAGAGGATATTCAACCTTGTATTTGGAGAAGATTTATGAACCCTTTATAATATATTTCTATTGTTTTATTATGCGTTCTTCAAAGATGTTGATTTGTGATTGCTTGTCAATGTCTGAGTAGTTCACTAGTTAGGTTTTAGAGTTTCCCAGGGAAATCAGGGTTTGATTGTTAGATATATCATAAGGGGATAACAATTGTTAGGTTCATAGTCTACATTTATTATTAATGCATGAATTAAGGTAGTTAACTAGTTCATTTATATTAGACTGATAAACACAAAGAGATTTGGTTTAGAAATTAGATCTAGTCTAAATGAATAAGCGTTCTTGCTTGCGAGAGTATTGTCTTGGATGCTTGTGAACTATTGAATCTGAACTGTATTGCATGATCAATTATTTAAAAGACGACGAGAGTTTGTTTTTGATAATTTGAGCATAGGGGGTTTAATACTCCGAGAGAAGATTTTTCCATCTTTGTCTTTCATGTTGAGAACTATTTTCAAAGAAAATTCATGAATGATATATTGACTTTTAATTCTGACTACCTGTGGTTTTCCTGATGTCTAACGTTCTAATTTCATAGTTTTAAACCGTTTTAGATTTACCGTTTTTTCACAAACAACCTTATTATTTCTGCTTTAGCTTGATTCGAGATTTAACTAAAACATGTGCTTTCTGGTCTCTGTGGATTCGACCCTAACTTTACTACATTTAACTGTTTTTTGCAGTATTAATTTTAGGATTTAAATTCTAGACCTATCAATAATTACCTTGTTCTTAGGCCAAGAAATACATGATCCAAGTGCATCTCCCAACATATCTATTTCATCATTGAGTTTCCAAACTCGTGCACTGCTGACCTTGAAAATATCAACCCACACTTTAACTCCGTTTTCATCTAGTGGAACAAAATGAACGTTGTTTGGATCAGAAGTAACCCATTGTCCTTCTACAACCACCGTCTACTTTTCTAAAAGATCCATAAGGTTAACTTGACAAATCCATTAACTTGATGACAATAACATCAAATTCATGGGAATCCCATACTTCTCAAGCATTCTTTCAAAGTCCTTTCATGAAAGTGTTTAAGGATTCAAGGAAAAAAAAACCATTTAGTGTCTCTCTTTGATGAGCATGGAATAAATAAATCAATTGAAGATGGTAAAGGAGAAATTGCATTAGAGTATTTAATTTAATAAACTCTTCTCTTCATCTAGCCTAGAACAAGATACCGATTTTCTTATAGATTTGAAGAAATAATGACAGCAGGTATGAACTCAAGCCTTACAAAACTGACTACTACAAAGGAAGTTGAAGAGGCGGTTTTCTCACTAAAACCAGAGAGTGTAACAGGAAGTGATGGATTTAATGGAGTATTTTTTCAACGGTGCTAGAAGGAGGTAGGTCCGGAGGTGACAATAGCGGTGTTAGAAATATTTCATATGAAGGTGCTACCTCATGAATGGAACAATAAAAGTATCCATCTCTTGCCAAAGGCCCCTAATCCTATAAAAATGACAAACTTGCAGCCTATAAGGTTGTGTTCAGTTATGTATGAAATTGTCTCGAAGGGATTGCTACAAATGTTGAAACTGTTTATGAACCAGATAGTGTCGCCACATACAAAATGTCTATTACGATCGGTTGGTCTCACACACAGACAAAAAAGGCACTATGTTTTGTAAATACAAGTAAGCATCATTTTCAACATAAGACATTATTATAAAAAAATAGGCAATGTTCTAAAGATTCTAGGCCAAAATTACAAGAGAAACATATGAAACTCGAGAAAATCTAAAATCCTATCAATCTGAATCAAAAATGTGTAAATTGAGAGGTATACCTTTTGTTGGTGACAAAATAGAGTGGACGAATGAACTGGGCTACAAAATGAGTAAGATATGAGGGAGATGGAGGTTTGTATTTGAGAGGGCTCGAGAAGTTAAACAATGGAGATTAGGGTTTGTAAAGGAAGAAAACGCGTCGAAGTTATAAGGGATTGACAATTTTTTTTTTTTTTTTTTAATTATTTTGTCACATATCTGAGTTTAAATTAAGCGAACTCGATTTTGGTAAACCAATCCAGTTGCAAATTAGTTACAAACTTTATGACTAAATTGCGACTGCAACCGAAAATAAGGTAAATATAATATGGTAGTTGCAAATCAGTTATATTTTTTGTGACTCATATGTGACTACATTGCAAAATATTATTAACAAGTAGTATGTTTGAAATGTTTAAGAAAAATTTAAGAAGTTTTTTATATTATGAAAATATTAATAGTTGAATGAAAAATTTAGAAAGTTATGAAACTTTCTTCATTAATTATGCAAAGTTATTAAAAAGTTTAAAACATGTACGAGAAGTTTATAAAATGTTTAAGAAGTTATGAAAGTTTTATGTAATTAAGTACATAAACATATTAAACAATTTTGGGGTAAAATAAGTTTGTGTGTATAAAAATGTTTGAAATAGTATGGAAAATAAGTTCAATCATCCTCATAGTTGCAATCAGTTGAAATATATTTTCACTGATTTGCTATTACAGGTGGCTTAAGAAAAAAGTCCGTGTGTAGTTGCAAATAATTAACTAAAAGTATGACTGATTTGGGACTAAATGTGATTTAAGACCCAAAATACCTATATAGCCGCAAATCAGTCACAAAAATTGATTTGTGACTGCATCGCAAAATATGGTGAAAACATGGTTTTTCATATATGTTTAACAAGTAATATGTTTAAAATATTTAAGAAAAGTTTTAGATATTTGTAAAATATATGTTATGCTTGAAATATGGTGAAAACATGGTTTTATGCAAAATAATATGAATTTTAAATGTTTAAGAGTTTGTAAGACTATTAATATTTGTTAATTCATATGTAATAGATTATGAAAAGATTAATAATTGTATGAAAAGTTTAGAAATTTATGAAGTTTTTTTCATTGTTTATGAAAAGTTTAAGAAAACTTTATGAAATATGTATCATAAGTTTGTGAAATGCTTTTATTAAAAAGAGAGTTTATGAAATGTTTAACAAGTAATGAAAATTTTTGTTTGTAACTATGTGATTATATGTTTAAACATTTTTGAGGTTCATTAAGTTTGTCTCTATTAAAAAATGTTTAAAAATAGCTTGAAAAATGAGTTCAATTATCCTGTATTCGCAAATCAGTTGCAATATATTGTCACTGATTTGCTACTACATGTAGTTTCAGACCAAAATTCGTATGTAGTCGCAAATCAGTCACAAAAAGTATGACTGATTTGGAACTACATGTGGATTAAGACCAAAAATCCCTATGTAGTTGCAAACCAATAACAAAATAATGTGGCTGATTTGCGACTGCATCGAAAAATATGGTGATACATGGTTTTTTTATATATATTTAACAAGTAATATGTTTGAAATGTTTAAGAACAATTTGAGAAGTTTGTAAATGAGATTTTTGTGCTTGAAATATGATGAAAACATGGTTTTATGCAAAATAATATGATTTTCAAATGTTTAGGAGTTTGTAAGACTATTAATAGTAGTTAATTCATATGTATTATATTAAGAAAAATTAATAATTGTATGAAAATTTTAGAAAGTTATGAAATTGTTTTCATTGTTTACGAAAAGTTTAAGAATTTATTATATGAAATATGTATCATAAGTTTATGAAATTTTTTTATAAGAAAAAAGAGTTTATGAAATGTTTAAAAAGTCATGAAATTTTTTATTTTATGTAACTATGTGATTACATAAACATAGTAAACAATTTTGAGGTTAATTAAATTTGTGTCTATTAAAAAAATGTTGAAAATAGCTTGATTAACAAGATCAATTATCCTTATAGTCGTAAATCAGTTGCAATATATTGTCACTGATTTGCTATTACATGTGGTTTAAGACTAAGATATTCGTAAAATGGTCATAATATTTGTGACATTTTTGCGACTACAAACGCGAGTTGTAAATTAGTCATAAAACTATTGCAATATTTGAGCATAATTTGCAACTCCGTGTTTTTTAAACTACTTTACAACTAGTTTACGACTAATCATCTTAAGTCATATATTAATTGATCAAGCGAGGGGGGAAAAACACACAATTGTACTGGTATTGCCAGATTATTAATAATAATAATACAAAGACACATAATGTGAAACCAAATTTAGTGATGGATGTGGATGTTGCAGCCAGACGGGAAAAGAAGTGCATACTTTTTAAGCACTATTGTTTTTGGGTCCATAGTCCACCTGCAATGCATAATAATTATCCATATCTTGTTAACTAATATTGCTCAAAATCAGTAGCAAGATTTCTTCAAATTGGTTTTATAAAAAGGACCTGTATTTGGACAAATGGTGGATCACAATTGCCATAGTGACCTTTGCAAACTCAGACCCTACGCAAAGAGTCGCACCGGCTCCAAACGGCATGTATTCCCTCGATACCGTACCATATATATCTTTTCCCTGCCACCTCCATGGATTAAAGGTGAATGGATCCTTGTACATCTCTTCATCGAAATGAACTTGAGGAATGCCAAGAAATAGCCACCCAGCCGGTATTGTGTAACCTGTCATTCGATCAATCCGGCTCAAAAATTTTATTAAGTCTTAGAGCATTATATTTATATGTTATGTGCTTATTCGTAGATGTTATAACCTTGAATCTCAACATCATGAGCAGGTCTTCTGTGCACGGTAGGCTGTGTACTAATAAACCGAAGTGCCTCTTTGATAACCATGTGAGTAAATGTCATGGATTTATATTCTTCCCATGTTACTCCAGCTTCTTGATCAGCCCGGTTTTGAATGATTAACTCGTGCTCTCGCTTCAATTCTTCTTTAACATTGGGGCTTTCCTCTATAAGCTTCAAAACGGCTCCCAGATTCCCTGGGGTCGTCTCTTGGGTGAGTACGAAGAAGGTAAATATCAAGTTGACGGCTTTGTCTACATCAAAAGTCGACCGATCTTTTTCAATTTCGTCGAATATGACATCTAAGATTTCTCCAAGTCCTTCTTTTGCTGCTTGCTTCTTCTCAATCAAGGCCTTTAGCAGTTTCGTAGCCTTCCTCCGCGCCTATGACAAATCACAGGTATTCTATTCTATTAATTAATGTACATATATACAGACCAGATTTTAAAGGCCGCAAGATAAAAAAAAATATGGGCCGGTTCTTCAATTAAAATTTTGAAAATATAAAAGGGCCGCAAGCTCGTGTTTGTTGTGCTTGGCCTCAGGAACGGCGCTGCATATATATATATTAGTATGAATGAGATATAACCTTCACAAAGCGATAAACAGTAGTCCCAGGAATGTTCATTGAGAAGCTAAACCAATTAGCTCGGAAAGCAGTCCAACACTCTGCCAGTTCTTTTAAGGCCTCAGACTCTGTTTCACCCATTACTTTTATTGCAACAAGTTCACTTATAGCCTTCATTCATTCAAAAATAAGTTAAAGATTAAATTAAATTATACAACAAAAATGTATGTCAATGTGCTTAATTACTTACCTTGATCGTCACCTCTCTAACATCAAAAGAACCTTTTAGTGCTTCCTTGTCTATATGCTTTTTTAAGAAATTGTCAATGTCATGAATCAATCCTGTTTTCAAGCTTTCCGGGCCAACAAAACGCATAGTCAAGTTCCGGATATACTTATGAAAATCATCTTTTCCGAAGAACACATTGTCCTCTCCGAATAGCCGCTTTAAGATCTTAGGAGGAGTCGATCGCGAAATCATCTTTGCCATCTCCATATTAATGTCTGGATCCGCCGATATTATAGCTCTCTCCCCGAATATACTTGTTCGAAATATTTTCGTACCATATCTGATTTAAACATAGTTTTAAAACAAATATATATTTGTCAGCTACACTAATTATAACTTAAACCACCGTCAAGTAACACTTGCGAACCATATCTAATATAAACATATATTTTTTTAATGAAAAATAAGTGTCGAAAATTTTATAGTCTATTACTCCCTCTCGTTTCACAATGTAAGTAGTTTAAGGTTCTGGCACAACTATTAAGAAAGTTGTTTAATTTTAAGTATTCCAAGATAAAACCGCATTCCAAAACAAACAAACCAATAATAAATCATTTTGCATAATATAAAGGATAAAAAAACACAAAAACACATTAAATTTTGCATTGAAAAATGAAAACAACAATCATTTTGAAACAATTTTCCTTCTATAACTACTTACATTGTGAAATAGAGAAAGTATATATATCTGCCCGGCAGATTTGTGTCACGTACTAAATGAAAATGAAGATTTAGGAATACAGTCCATAACTATATGTTGAATAGTTTCTTATTAATGATAATTATAATATGTCTAAAACCAACTTCACAAACTTATGATATATATCTCAACAGTCAAGCATACAAAATCTGAAGAAGAAAAAAAAACGAGTATAATTCTTTTATTGTGACCATACGTATAATAATCAGTATCGGTCCAAATCTAAATAGCGTCTAAAGCATAATTAAAATTTGATGTCTTCAAGGAAAACAAAAGAAAAAGGAAATGAAACAAAAAAAAAGAAATATGTGTTTGGGAGAATCGAACACCAAACCTGCAAAGCTAAACTCAATGTACTCAACCATGGTACCAAAGTTGTTTTTAATAATATTGGTGCCCCAACATTTATATAAATTTTGGTGCCTAAAGCCCTTGCTTTATGAGTTTTAGCTCAGAGCCACCCCTGATAATAATAAGTGTAATAATTAAAGAGGATAGTAACCTAGCTTGTCTCTTCTTCATATACGTGGAAACAGCTACACTGAGGTCACTAGACTTCATAAACTCGAAAGTTTCTCCGATGATCGGAAACCCCATTGACCCCGGAGGAAGTTTTCCTTTACATTTTGGGTTTCTCCTTTGGTACATCCAGTGACAGAGTTTCACTACTATGAGTGAGATTGTAACAGACCATAATAATGACCAATTGAAGTACTCTAGCATGGTTTTTTTCAATTTTTGTTTTCCTTTAGAGATTATTGTTCCACATGTATGATTCATATAGTGGGGATCTCTATTTATAAGCGAGTGTCATGTTACCTCCAGCAATTAAATATTATATGAAGTTATATCACTTTTTTAATTTTAATTTGAAACTATTCAATAAAAATATAACATTTGGCCGAGCTTACGTCAAACCTATAAAGAAGCTATTTAAAACTTTGTTGCATATATCTCACAACATAAACATAAAAAGATATAGAATACGCCTTCCGTTTCAGATTAGTTGTCGTTCTGGAGAAAAAATTTCGTTTCAAAATATGTGTTGTTTTAGGTTTTCAATGCAGAAATTAAATGAATTTGACTTTTTTAACCAATAGAATAATTGCAGGAGTTTTTTCTATTGGTTGATTTAGAATATTTTATGGTGTTTTTATAGATTATAGAGATTTCTTAATTTGTGTGCAAAAATCTAAAACGACAACTAATTCAAAACTGTGGGAGTACTATATAATGGTAACATTGTCATATAGTGGGGATCTCTATTTATAAGCGAGTGTCATGTCACCTCCAGCAATTAATATTATATGAAGTTATATCAATTTTTTTTAGTTTTAATTTGAAACTATTCAATAAAAATATAACATTTGGCAACAAGAAGCTATTTAAAACTTTGTTGCATATATCTCACAACATAAACATAAAAAGATATAGAATACTATATAATGGTAACATTGTCATATCTATTTATTACAATTGGTTTTGAGTTAGAAACTCATAATCCTAACAGGTTACCATAACCTAATTTGGTCAACGGTTTGACCCAAAATTGGACATAACCATCCAAAATTACTGATATCCATTATCTTGAACGAGCGTATTAAAGATATAATATCTCACATCGAAAATATAAAAAAGACATAGAATAAGAAATATGGTTTAATCTACTCAATGTCAATTGATTTTGAGTTAGAAATGCATAATTTTAACAATAGCAAAATTCATCACAAATCGAGTGCCGCAAGTCGTTCTCACAAATCCGCCTTAAATTTTTAAGAAACATATTGCGTGTATAATTTGCCGCAGTCACTACACCCTCACATTATTTATGAATTATTATATATAT
>OVBE01015418.1:0-11496 GCA_900406425.1 Iberis pinnata | reverse complement strand
ATCCGTATTTTTCAGGAGCAAAGCAAATCGCTAAATTAGATATCCGTCAAAAACAAATCAAATAACAAATATGAAAATTTTACGACTGATCCGCTCCGCGCCCACCCCTATCCAATAGTATATTCAATGTTCGTTGAAAGTGACCAAATATATTCTCTTTTTAATGTATTTGTTCGGTTACTATAATTAAATAAACTCCAATTCTTTTTTTATCATGATAAGTGATTGTTGCAGACACTCTTTGATTAGTGTCGATCGTATACTTCATAATCATTTGAGAAAAAGGTCTTCCTATATGCTAATATCACGGTACAGATTGATCATCCATCATTATTTCAAAAATTTGCGAACCAAATTATCTATAATACATCATGTCATCATCCATTTTTGCCTATATATAATTATTTGAATTAACATACAATTGAACTAATGACAATGTAGTATAGAACTAGTAGCAAAAATACATAGTTTCATATCTTCATTTGTTACTTCTTTTGTGTTGAGATATGAATATCAAAAACACTTTTTTATTATTCACTTCTCTATGTGTGTCTCACTTTATATCTCACAACTCTCGGATTATTGTAAATAATAAATTTAAAATTAGGATAAAAACAAAACTTTGCACATAGAGATTTAACGTGTTCGGGTTTGTAAATTTAAACCCTATTCACGTCGGGACTGATGTACGAAATTCACTAGACTTGTCCTATATACATCAACATATAAACTCTTAAGAAATGCATTAAATGAGTTATGAAACTCTGTAACTAGCTCCACAGAGCCGACCAAACCTCCCTTCTGCACCATTTCTAAAATTGTAGAAACAAAGTATTGCAGTCTTGTTTGGTCGACTAAAACAAATAAGGAAATGTCACACGCATGCCTCGTGATCTCATTAACCTTATCTTTGGGCCAAAATCGAATTTTCTTTGGCTTCGACTTAAGGAAAGCCTTCTTGATTCAACACTAATGCGAACCTTTTGAATGTGAGAGAGAATTAGAGACACTCATTCATTTTTTTGAATTTCTTCTTACTCAAAGACAAACTCTCACAAAAATCCTTCTTGAATATGAGTCTCTGTTAATTATAGTTCTTGGATTCCTCCCGGATCCTACTGATTCCGTCAGTCTTTGGAAATGTTAAGCAGCTTCAATGCCTTTGGGAACTTGCCAATTGGTAATGTCTTGGTGAGTATATTAGCCGGATTATATAAGGTTGATATCTTGGTGATCTTCACAATACCTTATGCTATGATATCTCTGATGAAATGATATTTCACAGCCATATGCTTGGTCCTCTCATGATGAACTGAGTTCTTGGACAAAACAACTGCACTTTGATAATCACATAGTAGTTCAATATTGTCTTGATGATATCCCATCTCACCCATCAAACTTCTGACCCACACTGCTTTTTTAATTGCCTCTGTCATGGCTATATACTCAGTCTTTGTAGTGGAAAATGCAACCACTCTCCGAAGAGTAGATCTCTAGCTTATAGTACCATCTCTAATTGTAAAAACAAAGCCTGAGATGGATCTTCTTTTGTCTAGGTCAGATGCAAAATCATAGTCACAATATCCCTTTAAGATAAACTCCTTATACCTCTTGAACTCAAACTTAGTGTTCAATGATCCTTTTATGTATCTGAGCACCCATTTAATAGATTTCCAATGCTCTTTGTCAGGTTTGCTCATGTATCTACTTATTACACCAACATGATACGCCAAGTCAGCTCTTGTTCCAGTCATTGAATACATTATACTCCCAACTGCATTTGAGTAAGGGATTGTCTTCATGAATTCAACTTGTTCTTGAACATCTTCTTCTGTGGCAGCCTTTAACTTAAATTGTACACCCAATGGTGTCTGCACTGATCCATGTTGAACATCTCTAACACTTTCATCAAGTAGCCACTTTGTGAAAGAGTTAAGATTCCTTTTTTTCCGTCTCTGCATATTTCCATCCCCAAGATCTTCCTAGCTGCTCCAAGGTCCTTCATTTAAAATTTTGAGCTAAGAAGAATCTTTAGGTTCTTGATCTGATTAATGTCTTTAGATGTAATGAGCATATCATCTACATAAAGGAGCAAAAACACACATTGATTAGCATCAGGTTCTTTGAAATATACGCAGTTGTCATACCTGGTCCTTGTGAATCATGATTTTACTATGAATGAGTGGAATCTTTGATTCCATTGCCTGTGGGATTGTTTCAGGCCATACAATGACCTCTTGAGTAAGCATATTGTTTCCTCTTTTGGTTCAACTTCATAACCCTCTAGTTAGCTCATTAGAATATGTTCTTCCAAGTTACCATGTAGAAATGCAGTAGTTACATCTAATTGTTCCAGCTCAAGATCTTGTTGAGCAACAATGGATAATAGGATCTGTATTGAAACATGTTTCACCACATGATTGAATATCTCCTTGAAGTCAACTCCCTATTTTTGTGAGAAACCTTTAGCCACTATCTTGGCTTTGAATCTTGGTCCTTCTCCTTTAATGTGAGTTGCTTTCCTTTTGAATATTCATTTACATCCTATGATCTTTCTCCCAGCATGCTTCTTTACCAAGTTGAATATACCATTCTTGTATAAAAAGAGACATTTCATCATCCATTGCCTACTTCCATTTCTTCCAGTCAGCATCTAGCTTGGCTTCTTCATAGCTCTTAGGTTCAGTCTTTTCACCATCTTCACTCATTGCTAGGAGTAAGCCTATTGCATTTGATTCACAAACCTTCTGGGAACTTTTATCACACGCTTAACTTTGTCTCTTACAAGTCGATAATCTTGAGGATCATCACTTTCTTCTAAAGTAAAATTTATCTTTTTCTTCATCTGAATCATATTCTTGAATTCATCAGTTCCTACTATTATGTCTTTAGGTTTTTTTGGGCTCTGTGAGCTTTCTCCAGTTTCTCCACCTGAGACAGAACCTTCTCTAACTTGTAACTCTTTGAATATGTTCATATCAACTCTTTGATCTTGTTCAATATGATCTTTGGCTTCTTGAGTATCAGTTTTAAGATCTTTAAACATTTTGTCCTCTTGAAATATAATATTTTTGCTGATACTGCATTTCTTGTCATCTAATAACCACACTCTAAATCATTTTACTCCTGTAGGATAGCCTAGAAACACACCTTTCTTAGCCCTTGGGTTAAGCTTGCTTTGGTCTGCATGAACATAGCTGATGCATCCAAATATTTTCAACCCATTGTAATTTGGTACACTTCCTGTCCGCTTTTCTTCTGGTTTCTCAAAATTCAGGGAACTTGAGCTGCATTCAGCTTAGAATCTTTGAGATAATCTTGATTCACTTAACATGCTTCTCACCTTGTTCATAATTGTTCTGTTAAGCCTCTCAGCCACACTATTCAGCTCAGGTGTGTAAGTACAAGTTTTGTGCCTCACTATTCCCTCTTGTTTGCAGTAACTACCAAACTTCATATTACAAAACTCCAAACTATTGTCTGCTGTGAGTCTTTTAACTTTCTTCCTTATTGTGTTTCAACCATCTTCTTCCATTCAACCATTTTCTCAAAAGCTTCATCTTTTCTTTTTAAGAAAAATATCCAGACTTTCCTTGTGAAGTCATTAGTGAAAGTAATGAAATATTGACACATACCTAGGGATGTGGGTAATGTTGGAGAGCCCCACAAATCAGAGTGGATATACTCTAGTTTGTCTATGGTAATATGTTTAGCCGCATAAAAACTAACTATGTGTGTTTTTCCATAAACACAATCTTCACAAAATTCAAGACCTTGAACCTTGTCCTTCTACAAGCATCATTTCTTTGCTAACATTTCCAATCCTTTTTGACTTATATGGCCTAATCTATCTATTGTGCCATAAGTTTTTCTCATCTTGGTTTTTGTCAATTGTATTTGCTTCACCTGAAAAAACTTTTCCTTTGAGCAAATATAGAGTCCCAGTCTTCTGAGCTTTCATCATTTTTTTGCAGCCTTTGATGGCCTTTAAGACTTCATCTTTTGGTTGGAACCAGTAACCTTGGTCCTCTAGTGTTCCCAATGAGATGATATTTTTAGACATTGATGGGATGTATCTCACTTTTGGGAGACGAACTAAAGTACCATCTTCATTTTGAATCAACACATTCCCTATACCTCTAAGTGCTGAGATTGTGTCATTAGCCATCTTGACAGCTCCAATGTCTGTCAATATCAAAGCCTCAAACATATCTTTGTTTGAAGACATATGGAATGTACAGCCAGTGTCTAGCATGCACCTTCTTGAACTCTCATTTTATGTGAGATAGTTTCTTTCTAAAACCATGAGAGCAGCAACATCGATGTTATCTCCTTTTACTGCAGAGGCTTCTTCTCTATTTGTGGATGCATCTCTTATGTTTCTTTCCTTCCATACCTTACAGTGCTTCTTGTAGTGTCCTTCTTTGCCACAAGTCCAACAAACTTTAGACCCACCTCTAGACTTTGATCTAGAATTTTGCTTTGACTTATCTCCTTTTTGTATGTTTTCATACCTTCCTCTCTCATTAACAAACAATGCTTCATAGCTATTATTGAGCAATTTCCTAGTTGCACCAAGTTCTATATTCTTATATCTTATGGCTCCAGTGATTTCCTCCAGAGCTAGAGTAGTCTTCTTGCAGTACTTTAAGGTTTCTTTTAACCGATCAAATTGCTTAGGAAAAGACATAAGCAACACTATAGCTTGATCTTCCTCAGGTAGTGTTACTTTTACATTCTCTAGATATGATATTAGCTTGAAGAAATCATTCACATTATCATCTATTGTCATGGTTTCTGACATCTTATAAGCATACAACCTTTGTTTCAGATAAATGCGATTTGGGAATTACTTAGCCATAAACAGCCGGTTAAGAAGATTTAGTATACATGAGGCAGTTTTCATCTTAATTATATTTCTCAAGACATTTTTCCCAACACTCAAAATGATAGTGGATCTGGCCTTTCCCCTCTTTTCTTTATGAGCAAGATCTTCAGGTGTTTCTTTCTTTCCTGAAGGAGTTGAAGTTTCACTTTGTGGTTATACTGATGACTCTTCACCTTCTGCAGGTTCGTTTTCATCCTTCAGACCTTCCATTATACCCAAAATATCAAGATGAGCTAGCAGCTTTTCCTTCCAGAGCATGTAATCCCCTTCTCCATCAAACTTTTCCACCTCAGTTCTTGTTGAAGACATCTTGAGAGATCTTCCTTGTTCTTGATCTTAGAGCAAGGCTCTGATACCAATTTGTTGAAATATGAATATCAAAAATACTCTTTTGTTACTCATTCTCTTTGTATAGATCACAACTCTCATATTAGAATGATTTGTAAGTAATGGATTTAAAAATAGGAAAAAAACAGAACTTTGCACAGACATATTTAACATGTTCGGATTCGTAAAATTGAACCCTACTCACCCCGAGACTGATGCCCATAATCCATTAGAATCACTTGTCTTATATACATCAATATACAAGCTCTTAAGAAAACGCATTGAATGAGTTCTGAAACTCTGTAACTAGCTCCACAGAGCCGACCAAACCTTCCTTATGCACCATTTCTAAAACTGTAGAAACAAAGTATAATCTTGTTTGGTCGACTAAAAAAAAGAAGGAAATGTCACGTGCATGCCTCGTGATCTCATTAACCTTATTTCTAGGCCAAAATTGAATCTGCTTGAGTTTCTTCTTACTCAAAGACAAACTCTCAAGTTTTTAATACATGAATTTATATAGCAAAGTCCAACACCAAGTTCAAATTAATCAATGAGTCTTTTAGGTGAAAATACATGCACTATAAAATTGAAAACCCCATCATAATGTATAAAAAATAAATTATCAAATATAAACGTGAATTAAAAAGAACCCTACCTCAAAACTTTGGGAATATCCAAGAGAATCAAAACGAGCCAAAATATCTTTGTTGGCGCTATTTATGGTCACAACTGTGTGCACTATGACTTGAGACATATAGAAATTTCAATGCCCAAAAGTTTGACGACATGTTTCTTCATCTCTAAAAACTGATCATTTATCCCTCCATCAGATTTATTTCTCAAATTACAGTGGTTGGAGGCGAAGCTATCTCATGGCACCTGGTCAAAGCTCCACTAAGCTCGAGACACTGTGATTAGGAAGAAGACAATGTATGGTAACGATTAGATCTAGCTAGACGTAATGTTAGGGCTAAAGTTTTTATCTTCGCACAAGATTTCAGCTGACTGGATCTCGCATGGGAATGGACTGTGGCATGGCTAAACCAACATTGGATATCCTTCGCCATTTCTTCTCCAAATCTCTCTTCTAAATCTGCATGTTGTGCCTCAGAGACTCGATCTATTTATTAGGATTATGGGTTTTCAATTCAAAACCAATTAGTAATGAGTGGATTTACCCATATCTCTTATATATTGGTTTATGTCCCTTTGAGTTTCCATTGTGGGATATTGTATCTCTATTACACCTCTTCGAGATGATTGATCTTGTTAACCATTAATCTCGGGTGGTTTGGGCAATAGTGGCAGGACCAATTTCGGATTGGGCTGTGAAACGGGTCGGACTATGATACCATGTTAGGATTTTGAGCTTCTAACTCAAAACCAATTGGAAATGAGTGGATTGGTCCATAACCTTATATATTGGTGTATGTCCGTTTGAATACCCAATGTGGATATTGTATCCCTATTACAATTAACTCTTCATCAGCTTCTCTTTTCCATGTGGTGGACGGTTGGTGGTCCAAAGTCCAAACACACTATTTTTTTTATCTCTCCTTTTCAGCGCCGAAGTCTTTTTTGTGTACTTGCAGCTAGAAGATGATGAATGGTGACAAATTCTCTTTCTCATATTAGAGTTTCTTTTAAAGAAAATTTCATTGTTTTGTGTAATTTAATTAACACCGATCATTTTTATTTTTTTGATAAAATGTAAATATTCATTAAAAATGAAAAGTTTTACATTAGCTAAAAAGCTAAGATAATCTATGTAGAGGTTCAAAATTTTTTTAAAAAACCTCTAAAACCTTTATTCTCTTACAAAGAGAAGAAAAAATAAATAGGTTAAAGTCTATAACCAAAAATCAAAAATCATAATATAAATTATTGGACGAAGACCCAAACTCCTGAAACCAAACTAATACCCAAAAAAAACTCTAAAAAAACATAAAAAAACTTGAAACCCTGGTTGACCCAAGCCGCCGCCGCTGGGAATGAAACACCGATTATATTGAATTTTAGCACTTTTTGAGTTATACCGGATTGATTTGGTTATGGATCTTTGAAGTTTTTATTAATTGTAAAAGATAAGCTTAAATTTTTAATAGTAAATATTTTTTTTTCAAAATAGCATAAAGTAGTGTGGCCAATATTAAAAATAAAATGAAAAAGAGTTACCCTGTATTTCTCTCACTTGGTTAGCCATTTTAAAAATTTTATCAGGTAGCCATGATAATAAATGCATTCAAGTCAAGGCTGTACAAAAAAAAGAGGTAAAGATGTGTGAAAGATCAAGGATGTAAATAATATGAACATAAGCTTGAAAACTTTTGATTATAGGAATTGCTAATTAGCTCATAAGAAGTCTTTAGCAACAGAGCACAGACTCTCCTAATCATCATACTTATCTTGGATACCCAGAAAATTCTTTAAAATAATGCAACAATTATGATTCATCTAAATTAATAGATTGGGAGGTCCAATGACTAGTGGTAAGTGTAACAGTTGCTTTTGACCTTTGACCGAGGAGGCACGTGCGCAGCATCTTTTGATTCATAACGTTTCTTGTCGAAGATTTCGGTGTTGCACGTGCGACACTGTCCTCCTTTCTATTATCTTAATCACTCGTTTTTTTGTCTTAATCTCCTTAATTAAACCTTCTCTTTAATTCTTTTTGTTCCCCCCCAAAATATATTAGTACTTCTTTAAATCTTTTTTTTTTGTATGTATAAAAAACACTCTTAGGCTATTTTGGTTGTATTAGGCAAACTTGTAGGGGCAAAGACCCCAATTAGTAGTGAAATAATAATATTATTTTAATTGGAGGAGTTTTCTTTAAGCTTGAAACATTTGGACTAAGACCTTTAGCTTTATATTTTATTTTAAATGAATGTAATTTTTGAATAGTCGATTCAACGAGTTTTTGAATTATTTTAAAATATAATGTTTTATGAAAAGATAATTTAATAATTTTTATTTAAATATATTACATTAATAATTTATATTATAAATTTTATAATAATAATACTTTTAAATTACCACCATTTTATGAAAAGAAGTTCAAAACAACCACTAAAGTTTTTTCGCATTAATAACTGGACCACAATGAACCGATCCAATAATTCAAACTTCATAATATAGAAAAAATACACTTGTTATGTGAGTGACCAACTTCAATTCTTAATTTAGTGAATGATAACAAGACAATAAATATGACAACCATTAAACCACATCATCTTGTTGCATAAAATATTTACATACTTATGTTTTACGATTATCTTTGATTCTGAAAAATTTCGAGATGATTCATATTATAATTTTTTCTCTTAAATAGTTACATAAACACATTTAATTTGTTGAAATTTACATGAAATGACATTGATCATAAAGACAAAATTGATAATTTTATTAAAAATATAATTGACTTAATTTATCTCCAAAATAAGAAACTAAATTTCATTATATATTTTTATCATAATATTTTTGAAACCTATAAAACCTCTTGAAAATAATACCTTTTGAAAAGTATTTAGTGATTTCTTTTCAACATGACAAAAAGTAATTTATTTTCAACTGAAAAGATTTCACCATACACACAAAAATACTATTCATAAGTCATTTGATAGTTTTTTGGTGTAACAGTACTAAGTTTAATTCTACTCAAATAATTGAAAAGGAAAAGAAAAAAAATAGATTTAGTGATATATAATTAAAATAAGAGTAATTTTTTCAAATACCATCAAAAGAAGTTCAAATTTCAAAAATATCATACACTTCCAAAAGTTTCAAAAATATCACACACTCCCAAATGTTTCAAAAATACCACATACATAAAAAGTGAATTTTAAGAGTTTAGAATTTAAAATTTTGGGTTTGGGTTCACTAAATAGAGTTTATGGTTTAGTTTGAAGGGGATAGGGTTTGGTTTTAGGAGATTTTGGATTTAAATTTGAAATGTTAAAGCTATTTCAAATGGGTCGACGAATTTCCCCCCCCCCCTCAACTATTGTCATTCCTCGTTTTTCTACCCGAACTTTTGACCTCTCTATTTTACATAAAAAAAAAAATTTCTCTTTAATATTCCCCACAAACTATAAAAATTCATCATTTTTCTACAATAAGCAATAAACCGTGTTTACCCTAATTAACCAGAAATTTGTTTTTTCTTTAATTGTATTTGTGACAAACCCAATTTTTTGTCAAACCCGATTTTTGACCCATTTTGTATTCCTTATCTGAATTTGTGTAAAAAATCCAAATTTCATCACATTTATAACTCTAATTTCATGTTTTTCCCTAATTCCTTAACCAATTTTTTTTTTTGGAAAACGTGAAATTAGGATTCTAAGTGTGATAAAATTTGGATTTTTTACATAAATTCGGATAAGTGATACAAAATCTTGTCATAAATCGGTTTTGACGACAATTTGGGTTAATCATAAAATTAATTTAAGAAAACAAAAATTTTGGTTAATTAGAATAAGCACGGTTTATTGCTCATTGTGGAAAATTGATGAATTTTTATAGTATGTGGGGCATATTAAAGAGAATTTTTTTGATGTAAAATAGAGAGGTCAAAAGTTCGGCTGGGAAAACGAGGAATGGCAATAGTTGAGGGGAAAAAATTCGTCGACCCATTTCAAATTTGTGGTATTTTGAACAAAAACATTTGTGTGGTATTTTTGAAAAAATATGTGATATTTTTGGAACTTTTGGGAGTGTGTGGTATTTTGGAATATACTTATTTTTGTGTTATTTTGAGAATATGCCTTAAAATAATGAGTAAAATTATTTATTTATATGAATAAAATATGTTTTCTTGATGTTCAAAATAAAATTCATTACTGTACTTTTATATGTATAATTTATATCTACGTTATTTTTAGTATTTTATGTTTTTTATTAGTATGATGAAATTAACTAATAATAAATGTATTTTAAAATTAATAATACAAAATAATTTAAGTATTTAATTTTAGAAAATTAGACTAATACTTCATGAAATAACATTAGAAAAAATAAATGACAAATTTAATAAACATGAAAGTAACATAGTAACACGTAGATCTCATCAACAATTTAGTTGTTTCTAAAACAAAAATTATTTGAATTTCGTGAAAAGTTATTAGTAACCAACAATATTCAATAAAGAAAATTTGATATCGAAGTATACCATAGTTCTTATTTATAATAGTAATTTAGAGTAATTTTTTTAAATACCATCAAAAAAGTTCAAATTTCAAAAATACTATACACTTTCAAAAGTTTCAAAAATACCACACACTCCCAAATGTTCCCAAAATATCACAAACATAAAAAGTGAATTTTAAGAGTTTAGAATTTGAAATTTTGGATTTGAGTTCATTAAATAGAGTTAAAAGTTTAGTTTTGAAGGGGGTAGGGTTTGATTTTGGATTTTTTGGATTTAAATTTGAAGTTTTAAAGGTAATTCAAAATTTGTGGTATTTTTGGAACAAAAACATTTGTATTGTATTTTTGGAAAAAATGTGGTATTTTTGAAACTTTTAGGATTGTGTAATATTTTTGACACATACTTAATTTCTTGTGGTATTTTTGAGAATCTCCTTAATATTTATCTCTCATTTGAAGACTACTACTTGGTAAAACAAAATCATCAACTTTTACATATAAAAGAATATGTTATACTTAAAAATAAATATATTACTTAGAAAATATACTATGTTAGATCTCACATCAAATATGTAAATGAGTATTATTTAAACAAATATATTATTATAACATCAAAAATATAAAGAAAAAAACCATAGGAACATGAAGTCTCTAATTGTTTAAGTTCAAATTTATTAACAAAAAGTATACAACTATTCTTATTTGGTGTTTATAAGTTCATATCTCTATATTCACGAATTAGGTATTAAATTAATAATATGGTGTAGGACTGCTTAAACATAAATTTTATTATATTTCTACTTTTTCTACTATTTCTATTTATAGAAAATATGAATTAAGTTAGCTAAGATTAGTTTTCTTAGGTTTACAATCCTTCGTTAATAAAACATTATAAATTTATAATTTGCAGCATGATAGGTTTAATCAATTTTGAAAATATAGTTAACATACATTTTTATTAAATTAAATTACATTTGATATTAAGTACTATTTCGCTTAGAACCTATATATATTGGCTATTTTGTTTAATTGAATATTACAAAATAAATAAATTTGATTCGTATTTGAAAATTAATGGTTTTGAACTTTTATATATATATATATATATATATATATATATTAAGATAATT
>OVBE01015417.1:0-11496 GCA_900406425.1 Iberis pinnata | reverse complement strand
TATATATATATATATATATATATATATATATATATATATATATATATATTATTTTTTAATACTAAATTAATTAGTGATAACAAATACTTATATATAATAAATGATAATATACACATATATATCAACTATATTTTTCGTTTTCAATAAATAGTTACTTCAAAAATTTAAATAGATATTTTATTAAGATTCATTTTATATTTATATTAAAGAGATTTTTTGTTATATAGATAATAATAAAGATATTTTAAATAGTATTTGACTACAAAGATAACATATATTTATTTTTTCATTTTATCTTTAATGAAATGTTTTTATTGTTTTCACTTAACTAATGTCAAATAATGTATTTTTTAAGAAACAAAAGGTTTGTTATTAAAAAGTTTCTTTTTAACATATATAGTAAATATTCTCGTTTGTAATGTATGAAAATACTAAAAATGTGAAATATATCCATAACTGATAAGCAATTTGATAATATCTTGACTTTTAAGTACTAAAAATAGTATTATTTTTTTTTGATAAAGGATTTTATATTAAAAATTTATAACTACATCACATATATAAGACCAAACATTACCAGGCCAGATCTTCAACCAAAATCTAATGGACTAAATTAGTTTGGTTTTAAAAATGAACTGAATTATTGAATGTGATCTACAAGCTACCGTCAGACTTTCTAGATTCGAACTGCAAACACCACTAGAGAAACCGGTGGCCAGCTTAAAATGCTTTGGTGTCGTCGTTGATAGAAAAAGACTTTTCGGCGGAGGAGACAATATCTCTAGTCGCGTTGAGATGGTTTAGATCCACGGTGGCAGAAGCTCCGTCATTAAGGGCAGCCCGCAGCCATCACGGTGTTTTGGTGTGTTCTCCTCCTCTTCTGCCTCAAGCTCCGACCGATATCTTTTTCATCCCAATATTTATAGATATTTTAAGAAGCATTTTCTCTATTTTTAATTAAAAGATGTTTGAAGTTTTAACATATATTAAGAAAATAATTAATTTATGATTTTTAATATAACTTAAAAAAAGAACAAATATCTCAAAATTTTAAACCAATAAAAATTCAATAAATTCAACATTTTCAATAAAAAATTGTTTATTTAATCAAAAATATGCATTGAAAATCTAAAGCATCTATTAATTTAAAACAATAGACAAATCTAAAAAAAACTTCTAATAAAATAGAGAGAATAGCATATAGTTGTTATCGATTCACTATTACTAATCGCTTATATAGTTCTGATCAGGTCGGTTCGGAGCATAAGTCACATAAACCTATGCTTAAGATCCAATGTTAATTGAAAAAAGTTTGAGGTAAAATTTTTTTTGTAGGGACTAGTTTTGTTTTTTTTTGTTTCTTTAAGTTGTTATCTATAAAAGGCACAATTATTATTATTTTTTTTTTGATTAAGATATTTTAAACCTTTGAACTGAGCGTTCCGATGAATGAAGAGATAAAGAACCTCACATATTGATACCACCGCGGAAGTAGTTATTGCTCAAGAGAGTACTTAAAACTCATTACCGATCGAACAAATATGAATAGAGTTCTTTTTATTGGGCCTTAATATTACTCTATCAACAGCCCAATAGGGAGGAGAGAATGGTTCATATTTTGGATGTTTGATTTTTTTTGTCAACATTATATTACGAGTTACAAATTACAAATTACAAATTAAATTCTTTCTAAAAAAATGAATTGAAGTGCAAGGAATCAAATAATACAGACATTATCACTAAGTTAAGGTGGATCGGCTGATGGTTGATTTCTTTTATAATCACATTTACTTATGAACGATAATAAATTTGTTCAGTAATCCAAACTTTATAAATAAATAAAAATACAATCGTATATTAAGTGACAAAGTTTGAACCTTAATTTGGTAACTAAATATTTTTAATTTACCTAAAATTATTAAAATTGATGCTTAGCAGGATACATTCAGGCCGTAAAAGTTTCTTGCAACTAAATATTACTCCCTCTGTTTTTTAATATAGGATGTTTTAGAGTTTTCACACATATTAAGAAAACAATTTATTGGTCACCTTAAATGTAACACTTTTCTCTCAAACCAATTTTCCACAACTTTAAGCCAATAAAAATTCAATAAGTTCATTGTTTTCCACCAACTTTTGTTCATTTAATAAAAAGTTTGCATTGAAAATCTAAAACATCTTCTAATTTGAAACAAGAAAAAAATCTAAAACATCTTCTAATAAAAAACAGAGGGAGTAGTATTTTCTTTGTGAATATGAGAATAAAAAAAAGTCAAAGAAAAATTGTAGTCAAAAGAAACCAAAAGGAAAGAAGATAAAAGGAAGTGATCATCAAATGATGATAGTTCTCATTTGTCTTGGGATAATGTCGCAAAGACATTTTCTACTTTCTCACTGTCTTGTTCACTTTCTTTTCTTTTCTTTTTTTCTTCCTACAAATACATTTTTTCCCCTACAAGTATATATATATATATATATATATGCATATTTATATATAATAAAAGTATATATATGCAATGGCGGACCCACACTTTGTGAAAGTAGGTCAGCTGACCTAGGTAGTTTTTAAAAAATTATTTACATATAGCCTTAAGTGTTACATTTTAGAGTAAAGAGTTAATGTCTAAATCTTTTAAAACTATATACTTTGTCTTTACATATAATCACTTAAATTTTACATTAGTGTCTATTAGGTTCTCTAACTTTCATTATCTCTTTTTTGTTTCTGATTTTCCTTTTAAATTTTAGTTTAAAAATTGTTCTCTACAATCTATATAAACAATTATTTATTTTCTAATATATTTTTCTAAAAAATAAATATAGGATAAGATTAAAATTAATTTAAATTATTGTTCTATTTTAAAATTATAACATATTAGTTTTAATACATTATAAAGTATTATTATACTTGTGGGGATAATTATCATATTATTTAAATTAAGATGGTGTTTTTTTGGTGTGAAAATTAAGATGGTGTTATGATATAAAGATTAAATTATATAGTATTTAGTTATAAAATTTGCAATTATACATACATATGATTTTTTTCTAAGTGTTAAATTTTATAAATATTCTGATTAATCCATAATATTATTTTACAGTAATATTATCCATAATTTTATTTAAATTTATTATATATTTTTACTAAAAATCATGGTTGACATAAATAATATATATTTATATATAATTTTTTATATATAATTTATTTTTGAACTAGGTAAATAATAGTTCTGGGACCACTACTGTATATATGCATGTTCATATATACATTTTTGTGAATATATATATTATTTAAAATAATTTTGAGTTAGCATCATGATTTATCATCTAATGGCATATCAAGTCAGGTAAGACTAAGATAATAGAAAGTAGAGCTCCTTGGATTATTTAATCTATAAAACTGGTACCACTTGTTATTTTGTGTTCACAACTGTTATAGCAACACTACTCAATAGCTACTAGTATCATACCACTTAACAAAATTATTTTATTTCCCAAAAAAGCATTACAACTTTACAACTAGTAAGTTGATAAGTGGAATCTACTTCTTTTACCCACACACACACAAAACATAAATACGGTTTAGTTTTTAATTAAATTAAATATATTGAAGTAAAGACGATTAAAATAATTTAGTGTTGTTAGTTTACTTGAAAAAGTCTTGGATAAAGTTTACATATCACATGTTCCACTAGCATTTGAGACAAGACCATATAACATATTATAATTTTGGATATGGAAAAATTACGAATTTTGGTCCAGAATAGTTTAAAAAACAAACCAATATAATATTGTAGGATTCGTGAAACTCACAAAATGATTCCGAAAAATGAATATATAGGCAAGAATAAGAATATAAAAAAATGAGTGACGATAGCCACTCTTAGTGGCAAAACCTCTTTTTTATAAGATAGCACTTGAAAATAATATCTAGAAATAGGTAAACGCAAAAGCAAAAAGTTTGTGCGTTATGTCTCATTACTTCATCTTTCCTTTTTATTCATTGTTAATGTTCTTTGTATTCGAACGTACATTATTGCCATACAACTACTATTTTAAATAAGTGGATAAGGTATTAGAAAGAAGAAGCAAAAAAACATATATTTTCCTTAATATATCTTATATGTGTGTAGTGTGAAATGCACCAAATCACATATATATTAGTTTAGTTAGTATCCGTTGTGATTAGAATATTAAGAAAAGAGGAAATTAGGTAGAAGTTGTGGTCATACTCTTACAGATGTCGTCTCCTATAGAACATGAAGAGCCAATCAATTTTGTTTTCTTTTTTTTTTTTTGGAAAGAGCCAATCTGTTGTAATCATATTAGGTGATTCCTTTGCAAAAGTACATTAATTTGTCCAATTTTATAATATAATATAATCAAATACGAGCAAGACCAATTTCCAGAATCTTTTCGGTAGTAGATTCTCAAAAATACCACATAAATTAGGTTTATTTCAAAAATATATTCCAATTTTTTTTAAAAATATTATATTTTTTTTAAAAGTACCACAATAATTTTTTTTCTTTCTAAAAGTACCACAAAAATTTTAAATAGTTTTAGAACTTTAAATTTAAGCCCTAAAACACCAAAATCTGACCTTACCCCTTTAAAACTAAACCTCAAACTGTATTTAGTGAATCACAATCCAAAATTTGAATTCTAAACACTTAAATTTTACTTTTTATGTTTGTATTATTTTTAGAATATTTGAGAGTGTGGTATTTTTGAAATTTTTGGGAGTATGGTATTTTTGAAATTTGAATTTTTTTTATGNTATATATATATATATATATAGTTTTTCTTCAGCTTTGGGATTTTTCTGTTTTGTTGATATTTTGAACACATACAAAATTAGGATTTGCAGTTAAAAACTAATTGATGTACATAGTTAGTTTTAGATTTATAATGCATGTATTTATAACCAATTTAACGAAATTTTATATTATGATTTTCGTTTCATCCATCATTGTAACACAAAAATATTTCTGGAAGTCCCAGATAAAAACTAGTCCCTCCGGTGTTATGAATCTGTAAGATATTTCGAAGCATTGTTTTGTTGTGATTTGATACTCTAGATCCGAAAATCACATAGCTTTTCCTCAAATTAATTGCTTGACCGGAGAAAGATTCAAATCTTGTGAAAATCTTCTTAAGAGTAGTACAATAACGCTTATGAGCACGGAGAAAGAAGATATCATCGACTCCAAAAAGCAAATGATTAACTAAAGGAGCATACTAACTCAGTTTCATGCCCTTAAGAACATTAGCTGCAACTGATTTTTGAAGAAGATGTGATAACACTTCTGCACATATAATGAATAAGTGCAGACTAAGCGGATCTCCTTGGCGTAATCCGCGAGATGGATGAATCATACCAATTGGATTGCCATTAATCAACACATAATAAGAAGGAGAAGAAACACAATATATTATCCAATTAATCCAGCTTCGATGAAACCCTATGTGAAACATTGGATCACGCAAAAAACTTCATTCAATTCGGTTATATGATTTTGTAATATCTGTCTTCACAGCCAAATACGACTTTGCCCATTGTTTTCGCTTCTATAAGAAATGAAGAATTTAATGTGAAATTATAACGTAGTCTATGATTTAACGATCTAGAACAAAATCTGCTTGATTATCTGATATTAATTCAGGCAGGATTGCTTTAAGACGAATTAATTTTGTAACAGACATTATAGGCTTGGGCATAATTTCCGAGTTCCGAAACCCGACCCGAAAAAACCTGAACTATATCTGAACCGTAGAATTAAAATACCCTATTGGCTTTTAATTTGGTGAGTTACGGGTACCCGAACCGGACCTGACCCGAACCCGAGAACCGGTTGAGTACCCGAAGAACCGAAATTGTTGTTTGGAGAGTTTGAGTTGTTTCACTTTGGAGAATTTGAGTTGTTTCAAAACTCAATTTGATTTTTCATTATCTATATTGGAATTAACTTTGAGCTTTATTTGAAATTGAAACTGATTTTGAGTTTTTAAAGAATTGGACAATTGGTTTTGAGTTTTTTTGGACAGATTTTAGTTTTAAAATTTTTGGGTTTTATGAAATTTTTTGGGTATTTTTATATCTTCGGGTTCATTCGGATCCAATCAGGTCCGAAATACCCAAAAAATTAGGACCCAAATTTTTGGGGTTTTTTTACGGTTCTGAGATTCTGGACCCGAACCGACCCGACTCCGACCCGAAAACATTCGGTTCCATAATGGGTCCAAAACTCCTAGACCCGAAAACCTAGACCCGATCGGGTCTTACATGAACCCGACCCGAGGACCCGAATGCCCAGCCCTAAGACATTACACAACAAAATAGGCATAAATTCTTACATAGATTAGGATGAATCAACCTTTGGAATTAAACATAAGTGGGTATGATTAATTGAAGAATCCAGACGCCCATAATCGAAAAACGTACAAATGATGTCTCTGTATTTTCATAATTTTTAGAAGTCATTTAGCATAGTTTTTAGGTCTTTAGGTGTTCATATGTCGCATTTATAGATGTTATTAGCAAGTTTGTGATTTTTAAAGATTTTATCATTAACATTTGCATATACATGCATTTTGGAGATTTTTCAGGACTTTCAGGAGCTTTCAGAATGATTTGTGAGAATTCAGAAGAGGAATGGAAAATGCGTGGAACAGAACTAGCTCAAAGCGCAGTGCAAGGCAGAACTCATCCCAACCATCAAGCCAAGCTAACTTGGGCTCGATCCGGCACCTCGGCCCGGCTCGATCACTCCCTAAGTCTGGCTCGGACATCCTCTAATCACAGCTCGATCAAAACACAAAGTCACCTCAAGCTCAAGCACACGCCACGACCATGTTGCGCCAAGCCAACTCCTTTGGATCGATCTCGTGATCGAGCCACTTCTAATCACGGCTCGATCAAAACTCAAAGACACCTCGATCACCGCAACTCCTTTGGCTCGATCCCATGATCGAGCCATCTCTACGCCGGCTCGATCTCCACGCTAACCCCCGACTCGATCGTATGATCGAGCCATGCTTTCTCTTTGCTTTGACCTCATCTCGGATCGATCCAGCACCATTGGCCCGACTCGATCGCATGCACTCTTTAGCTCGGACACAAGCATGCTCCGACCCGACCAATTCGAATCAAGATGAACCTGACCCAAGACCCGTTTTAATGATTAGTTTTGTCTTTTATGCGTTTTAGGGCTTATCCTAAACATTATATAAAGGCCTAAAACGCCTCCATTTGGGAACAATCTTTTCTTTTTTCCATTTTTAGGTTTTGTCTTAGGCTTATGTTTTCTCTCTTTTGTTCTTAGTTTCTTCATTTTAAACCCATATTTCTTTTAATTTTTATGTTAATCTTCTGTTTTTCTTTACTTTCATGCATAGATTAGGGTTGTGAACTATTTGGTGCATGTTGATTTAAGTTTTGAAGCTTTTAATCTCGTTTTTAGTTTTGATCATTTCCTCTGTTTTGTTTACAGTTCCATTGAAGTTCATATTTTCTGGGTTGATGTTCTTGATGTTTTAGATCTTCATCTTCTGTATCTTTGTTCGTTGTTCCCTTCGTCTTCTGTTTTAGGGTTTTATAAAGTTTGTTCTTAGTTGTTGACCTTAGATCTAAAATGTTTTTCTTAGTAGCTATGCTATCATGTTCTTCTGATTTTGCATCCCATATGCTTTGTGAGTAGTGATTTAAGTTCCTTGAGGATGGGATATGGTAGTTTTGTTTTCTTGTGCCTCCTAGGTGTCTAAGCTTTATGGTTTAATAGATCTCTTATGTTTCATTGCGCTTAATGCTCATTTCGACCTGACCCGTTGAGATCCGATCTTGGGCACTTCAGCACCCGAAAAGTGTTAAATGGGGTGCCTAATCTAGGTGATTTCAGAGATTTGCATCCCCTCCTAAGGAATTAAATGCTTAGGATATGCATCTCAGCCTAAGGAATTAGGTGTTTGGGAGGCTTATTGGCTTAGGTAGATGATTCGTAATGCCTATTAGGTATACTTCCGCTAACGGAAGTTAGGTCTGGATGTTATCTAGTTTGATCTCATTTGCCAAGGAATTGGATTTGATTGCTTTTGAATCTATCGTCTAGGGATTAGCTCATTGTTTGAGGTATGTTAGACACTCAGGGAGTTTGAGGAGGAACATTACCCAATTAACCTATCCTTAGGGACCTTTTCTTTGATTGCATTCCTTTTCATTCTTTCATTTCCTCTGTTTTTACTTCACTTGCCATCGACACTTTTAACTTATGCATGTTTCCTTTCGTTTTTGTTTTTAGTTTCAGCATGTTTCATTTCACTTAGGACTTGTTAGAAACCCCCATTTTCATACTTGACTTGAATCATTAGTTCCAATTGCATCCTGATTGTTAGCATCACATCTGATTGGATTGACACCTTATTTATGCTACAATGACGTGATAACGTTGTGGATAAGGAATTGACACAGAAAAATCATGTTATCAACGAACTTCATCAGCGATATCATCTTTAATCGTATCCATAAATGATGGTAAAAGGCTCCTATGTAACCATCAGGGTCATGTGCTTTATCAGATCCAGTAGAGAAGACAGCAGATCTAATTTATTCATCAGAGAATGGCTCTAGCAAACGGTCATTCATAGCCAACGATACTCGAGGAACAAAGTTATTAAACAAACCACGTTGAGCAGTAGGTGAAGGATTCGAAGTTGTAAACAGATTTGTGAAGAAAGCTTCAGCCAATTAACTAATCGAGACCTCATCTCGATGGATATTACCATTCTCATCCAAAATTGACACAGTACAATTTCTAGTCACACGGGCTTTAGTTGCAGCGTAAAAGAAACGTGTATTGCAATCACCACATCGTAACCATTGATTCATGCTTTTTAATTTCCAATATTGTTCTTCAAGCGGATAGTTCTGATTTAACTTCAATTTAAGAGCTGATATATTAGAAGTATTGTGGCCATGACTAACGGAAATATCAAGCGGCACCTTAAGCTCCTTAGTTTGCTGCATTTGTTTGGTGGGAGCGTTTCCAATGTGAAATTGAATTGCGACAAGAGTGTAACTTATCAGAAAGTGAAATTGCATCGTTTCTGTCATTCTACCAGCGAGATTTAATAAAATCCTTAAACCCTTCAGAGTGAATTAAATGTGCATCATAACAAAACAAAGAGACGCTTGCATTAATTGAATGAGACATAGTTGTTAATACATGCATATGATCCGAACCTTCAAAAGGTAAAAATTCAGAGACTGCATACAGAAAATTAGCAAGCCAAGCATAATTTGCCATAGATTTATCCAAACAACATTTGACAGTGTAATTATAACGCTTACCCACCCAAGAAAATCTATCACTTATAGATTTAAGATCATGAAATTCACAAACATACACCATGGTTCTGAACAATGCAAATGAAGATTCAAGACGACGAGGGCCACCGATTTTTTCACCATTTTCTTTTATCTCATTAAAGTCGCCTGATATAAACTAGGGAACTCTGCGATTAATTGCCAATCTTTGCAATCTTTCCCGAAGATGAGATCGAAAAGAAGCTTGCGAATGACCATACACAAACGACGAACATAAATTGTTTCCATTAACCACAACATGAAAATCGATAAGATGAGATGAAAAAAAAGAACAGAAAGATGAACATCTTCTTTCCAGAAAAGACCAATGGCACCACTGAGACTACTAGGAGAAACAGTAAAACAATGGTCATAACCTAATTCAACAGAGCAATCTTAAACAAAGGGATCTTGTTGCTTTGTTTAAAAAAGGCAGAGCATGTTCGGGAAGTACGTTCTACACAATTCCTTAAGGCGTCGAACTGTCAGAGTTCTACCTAATCCCTGACAGTTCCAAATGAGTGTACTCATGGGGACTATGGTGGATTCGGGCCATCACGCATATGAAATTGTTAACAACATATGTAGGTGAAGAGCTTGAAGACCATGTGAGTAAGTGACGCGTATGAGACACTTTAAGATTCACATCTGAATCCTCCAGCTTCCGCTTCCTTCTAGATCTTTCAAGATCGCCATATGTCGTTGTAAATGTTGCATACTTAATCATCATGAGATCAGTAGTGATTCACCAGTGATAGCAGTTTGACCAGGAGAAGCTTCAATTGCAAACCGAGGTCGAATACATAAAGGGGAGTGAGGTGATGAAGGTGAAGAATCCACAGCCAAGGGAATGAAATCAGGGCTTCGAAGCGTAGGAGAATCATCAGCCGGAATAAAAGGCTCAGGGGTAGGAGGATTGGGAATTCCTTCCACATCACAAAACTCATGCTCAAGTAGAGGAATCTGTTGAGGTACAAGTATCAAAAGATTTTCTTGAGCATTCATATCATCATCATTATCAGAATCTTGTCCTGGCGAATTACCATCCATTGGTAATGGAACACATTCATTTGTATCATGAGTAATCAACCCACGCGTCTCACGGAAACTGCGAAGATGTTCATACCGAAAGCAGAGCATGGCAAATTCTCCAACCTGTAAAATGAAATAACGTTGGAACCTTAATGGCTGATTGACGTCCCAGTGAACCTGAATTCGAACATAATCTCTGCATACGGGTGATTAACCATCAAAATCCATATCCAAGAATTGGCCAATGGCACGACCAACATGAGCCATAATTTCTGGAGTCATGCACTGAAGCGGTATACCCCTAACTTTGACCCAAAAAGGGATGAAGTCAAGCAAATTAAGATTCAGTAAAGGAGTCCAACGTTCAAGGATCATCTTGCGATCAGAAAAAGCCCAGGGACCTCTCCTAAGAACAATGTGAAGCGATTCCTCATATGAAAAAACAAATTGGAACCTGTTATTTGCAAGTAGACGCCCATGAACCATATCTGGAACACTCCAAACTCTTGGCATATTGGCCAAAATTGATTGGATATTGATATTACTCAGATTTAATGCATTTTAGTGGGCATTTATGCCTGCTAAACTTGTATTATCTGAGCTCTTTCTTTGTAAAATTGAATCTTTCTAAGACTTTCAGGTGTTCGGGTCAATTTGGATCAAATGTGCTGAATTGCTATATAATTGGATGGAATCTGACTAAATGAAGAATTGAAGAACCGATATGATCTCAGATTGATGAAACTGAAGAATTGAAGTCAAGATGACTTCAGACCGATCGGTCCACCCTTGGACCGATCAGTTTGAATATCCGAAGAAAACAGACTCTTTGGACCGACCGGTCTGGATCTGGACCGATCGGTCCATAGTGATCCGGAGAAGACGGACCGATCGGTCTGAGTCTGGACCGATTGGTCCATAGCGCCTGTGAGATTTGAAGCAAATTTCCATTTTTATAGAAAAGTCCTCAATTTATCCCACTTTTTCCTATTTTCTATTTTTATTATTCTAAACTATAAAAGCATGTTGGCTTAGGTTATTTTAAACTACCTTTTACTTTTGCAAACTTTTTGAGAGCTTTTACTGGGAGATTGAATTCCTGA
>OVBE01015415.1:0-11497 GCA_900406425.1 Iberis pinnata | reverse complement strand
CTCTCTCTCTCTCTCTCTCTCTCTCTCTCTCTCTCTCTCTCTCTCTCTCTTCGTAACAAGATCCTGTTTTTTTTTTTGCTAGGGAACCCAAGCTCTATTATTCTTTGCAGTGCAGTGTATGCTAGGTACCTAGACGGATCAATGCCTAAATCGAAGATCCAACCAAACGTCTTCTTGTTGCATATGAATTTGAGACTTGACTGCTTTGACTCATTCGTCACCATTTTCTCCCTCACTTAATGCCTTAGCCACACGCTCGTGTACACTTTCAATATTAAGAATGCAGCAAGCCATCTAAGTTTTAAATGGATCTAAAGAAAGCATCTTTCTCTGCAATAATTGTGAAGAAACTAATTAACCCGTTTTGGTCTCATGATTTGGGTTGCGTACAAAGAAAGAGGTGAAAAATTAGGGATTGGAGAAGGAAATTGGGGTTCTATTTGTCATCAAGTTCTTTTTAATTCATTAACATTTCATATTAACGTTGTTTTTTTTTCTTACTCAGTAAATCGAAAATGTCAAAAAGATAATACAACTTGCAAAAGAAAAGAAAAAAAAACAACTTATAGTCAAAAATGACTAAAAGAGATTTTCTTCATCTTTGATGAGAGAATGGAGCCAGCTCGGACTTCCGAGAGCTAGGTAGGATTGGAACAGACCATATTTTGAGGTGCTTTTTGCAATAGCTCTAGCTATGGAATTGGCTGAATGAGAAGCAACGAAGAAAGAACATGAGGTAAATGATGTTACCTAATAATAATTGTTGACTAATGAGATGTTTAAAATGACCAACTTAACTTACAATTGGTTCTCTAAATGGCTTCATATGAAAATATGAGGATTTATATGGCTTACTAAAGAGTTCAAGATTTTTTTGGACTAAATTCAAAATTTCGGGATTATATTGATATTTTCCCCTTGTAATATATCATCAAAACTCAATTATAAGGAAGAATTTAGACACGAAATCTCATAAACTACATTGCCTCCACCTAAAATTTTCAGAAATAAAAAATGTTAAAGCTCAAGAAAATCGAATAAAGTGTTAAAGCCAAATCAAGTAGGAAGAAGTCAATAGAAATTGAATAAACAACACGAAACCCTACCAATTTAAGGCAAGAAGGAAAAGTAATTTTGCTGGAGTTACTAGGAGATCTAACAGTATCACGAGTAATTTCTCTCCACTTCTTTGATACACATGCGCAAGTAACTACATCACGACGTTACCAACCAAATCATGCATACCTTTCGAATCTCCAAATTGATTCCTCTTCACTTGAGCCACTTGCCTTCTCGCCATATCGCCGGAGCAGGATTGAATCGCCTCCTCTTCACCTTCTCGCATGCAAAATTCGTTTTTAGGGTTATTCTCCCTTTTGCCCGAGAGAAAGGAAATTTTTTTTTTTAACAATCAATCCCCACATTACA
Organism: Iberis pinnata; assembly: GCA_900406425.1. Taxonomy (NCBI): domain Eukaryota; kingdom Viridiplantae; phylum Streptophyta; class Magnoliopsida; order Brassicales; family Brassicaceae; genus Iberis; species Iberis pinnata. The sequence goes on along the minus strand of OVBE01015415.1, from coordinate 10,069 downwards.
CGTATGGGTTCTGAAGAAGACCTGAAATTCCTTCCTTTAAAATTGACTAGTTTTTGTGCCCGCTCGATGCGCAGGTTATTGTTTTTCAATTTGATCTTTATTTAGGTTTTTTATATATGTTTTTTTATTTTTTGTTAGTTTTTTGTTATTGTGTCTTATTTATAAGCTTTCATATCTTTTTATCTTAATAAAAAAATGGATTGTAATATTTTTTAAAAGTATAAAGTTCTGATAAGCAGTTGTAAGGTAAAGGTTCTTTTTTGTGGGAGTTCTTTTATCTCATCAATGTAAAATTAAATGTATGCTCCATCTCACAAAGCTATAAAAGTGATCAATATATGTTAACATCTTAATAACTTATAAGATGTACTCTCGCATAAGAAGGCATATTAATATGGGATGTGTCGGATTTTGGTCACGTAAGTTGATGCCTTGAACGAAATGGATCTTACCGATGAGATCTAGTTTACCAAAGAAACATATATGTTTTGCAATTTTGTTAATGAATGTAAGTATTGCATAATTAGAACTTGGAAGCTCTTTGTTTGTGTTAGCTTTGCTTTGGATGTAATTGTAGCAACGTATTGTGAATTTTCACACATCTTTTGTATATCTTCGATGATCTCCATCATTGTGTATATGTGTTTCCTTGATTTAACTTATAAATATACTGGCGTATGTTGTTTCTGTGAAACATTGGATTACATAATTTTGTAAAAATGAGATGTTAGATGTTTATGATTTTTCTTAGGCGTCCTTGATAAAGAAGAATTTTCGGTTCTTATCTAATCAAGTATCCTAAGGCTACTCATGTCATTGAAGTACTTAGGTATCAATCCAAATCGGGAACAATTAACACACTAAAACTTAGGAGAATCATATTTAGTCTAAGCTAATAAGATTTGGTTGGTTTTGAAACACTTAATCATGCATAATTCTAAAAGTTAACAAAAGTCAACAATATTAAAGTCAACAAGATTAAGCAATAGTCAACAAAATGTTAAAATGTAAATCAAGATTAAAAAGCCTAAACAAATGGGCAAAGGTTATTGACTTGGGTGATCAAATGGTATCTCTTGATGCTCTATACTATCATTCAATGCTAATCTTTGGTCTAAGATTCCATACCTAGACTAAAATTCATTCCCATGGCACTAATCATTTCCTTAATCATGCAATTAAAACAATTCCTTGGATAATTACACAACTAAGAAACATTAAACTCTAATCCATGATAAACCACTAAACTAACTAACACAAATCTCTTTCGTTAGGCCTCATTTAGCATTCAATAGTTGGTTCAAGCATTTCATCGAACACCTTTCGGGCAATAAAACACCTATGATCTAAACTTGAATGTCCAAGACAAATCTAGCATTAAGAACACCTAATGAATGATATAAGATATCTAAGCCCTAAACATCAAGATCAACCATATAATTACCCTAATATACTTAACTCATTTGCTTAGTAAAGAACTACTCACTAATCATTGAGAAAACACAAAATCCAAGTTTAGAGATGTGTTGAATCATGATTAGAAAAAGATTTGGATAAGATGAAAGCAATCAAAACAAGAAATCAACTCAAATTAAAGATAAGATTCAAAAGAGACTACAAATTGTTCTTAAGAAAAGCAAAAACAAAGCATAAACAAAGCATAAGATAAGAGATTAGGTTTAAAAAGCTTAAATAGTATCCTAAAAGTTGCATTGGGTTAACCCAATTGAAAGCTTAAATACTTGGGTTAACCCAATTGAAAATTGGTCAAAACTTGAAAAAATGATGAAAATTTTGAATTTTTTTTGTCTGTACCGGTTTGGCAAACCGGTACAACAACACGATGCTTAGATTCTGGAAACTGCAATTTGCTCGTACCGGTTTCAAAACCGGTACACCAGACCGCTATGAGCTTCGTAGGCCATAACTCTCTCATCTTTGAAGGTATGAAAACGTGTAATATGTCTCTAGAAAGATGATTCAAAGGGCTACAATTTTGATGAAGGAGTCTTCTCCTAATTCTCAGTGTAAGGTAGTGTAAAAGATGCATCTTTAGGGTGGACGGTTCGGAGCTTCGATCTAGTGGATCACAACTTTGCCGGTTCATATCTTGCAATTCCTTGGGGCGTTTAAGGTGATTCTTGGTTTTTTGGAAATCTTGAATGAATGACTACAATATTCTTCAAGATTCCATAATGAAATTTCCATTTTAAAATCCTCAAATTGCTTGATCTTTAAGGCTTGTCGTTTTGATCCATATTAAGTCTCCTTTTTGGCTCTTTTGTATCCAATTGATCTCTCTTTTGAATTTATTCTTCTTCAACACCTGAAATATAAAATGTATATGCAAATGCACAAATACTAACCTAAATGATCATGAATTTAACCTAAATGGATGAAAAACAAAGCTATAAATATGCTAAAATACAAGTATATCAGTCCTCTGGCCACTTCAAGTATTTTAGTTTCGTTCCTGAAATTAGTTGTTTCTGCAGTCATATCTATATATTCTTAGATAAGAATTTACTATGAAGAGTATAACCTTCCATACCTGCAACTCCCAAGAGAGAGTCAATACATATACTCCTCACGACAACGGAAAAAAAAATGCGACCACCAATCACCAATGGTGAAGAAAATATGTCTGCCTGCAACTTTAACTTTGCAATTTTTCATACTCTTGATTCAATTGAAACTATGCTGAGATCAAGTCTCACACGAAGGAACTCTTTTCAAGCTGGAGCATACAAGGCACTAACCTGGAAAATACATGAAATCATAAGGAAGGAAGAATCTTTAGTGCATCCACCAGCTACTCAATTCCAGAGAGAGCACATTCCTTCTTATGTAAACTTGGTAAATTATTCAGTTGAAGCTGTATAGTACGAAAGAATAATCTAAAATACATGGAGAGATAATAAATTTGTAAGGATTCACAAAAAAAAACAAAGCACTTCTCATGGTAAACGACAATATATTTCACAAACATGGATTGCTTGAATAAGCATTTGTCTGTACTCTCTGTTCTTCTCAAGCTCTCCACTATGTATCTTCACAACGTCTTCTTCAACATTTGAACAGCCTTATTGACCTTATGATGAGTAACAATGTCAAGTGGCTTCTTGCGTATATTAAAGTTCGGACTTGAGAGTGCTTTGAGCACATGAATTACCAACTCAACCATGCTATCACTGTCCAATAACTTAAGCTCATTCAACCAGTCTACCAAAATTAGCTTCATATTGTTGTCACTCTAAAAAAAAAATCAAATAATCAGAGAAGTAAGTGATGTTTCAAATATAGTATATATATCTTTCTTTCTTTATAGGAATCAGTTCTTGAGTTTCTTATTTGGTATTGTTAGTACCAACTTTAATACATATTTTGTCATCTTAAAATGTGATTTGCAAAGAATTGCAACCATCTTCCTCTGCAACAAAGAAAGTTGTGTTGATAAGCAATTCTTGAAACTTGGTTAAATAAAGCAGTTGAAACTCCAACTGCAACAAGCTCTACATGATCGGCAAATCAGCATGAAAACAATAATGATTTCCATCTCGAAACATAAATAAGAAAATGAAAAGACTTGTTGTTGTTAATACCATTTTGACCTATGAAGGTTGTGTCCACCAGAGATGCAATAGGATTAGTTGTTAAAGCAAGTGATGCAGGTAAATCTATTTGTGCTATCTCTAAACCGCGTTCATCAAATTTCAAAACTGACATGATACATAAAGATCTGTAAAATTTAAGTTTTTTCTGATCAAAATTACAAACAGAAGACAATGAAACATTAAAGAAGATGCAAATAGGGGTTCTTGGAGAATTTGTGTCGTTACCATCTTCACAAATCACTCAAAGATGTTACTGAAGCTTCTTGTGTCTTCAATGCTTCACAAGTACATAAAATAATATGTCTGCAAAATCAAATATATCTAAATAATTTTTAATTAGTTAGCAATCGAATCATCAGATTAGAGAATTTTTTAAAAAATAAAACATCCGACAGAGCAGAGGCAACCTACGTTGGATCGCTGCTGAGCATGTCGTAGATCTCGAGGTTCATAACCCAATATTTTCCGATCAACATATCATGCGTCGCTCTGATCTCCACCATAGCGTTCACCATCTTATCTTTAATCCCCAAAAAACCTCCGATGAGAAAAAAAAGACGAAACTCAAACCAACAGACGAGCTTTTAACCGGGAGAAAAAGAAAGAAGCCGTAAGATCACGCAAGAGAATATTCCAACAAAGAATAGCATTCAATGTACTCTATAGAGCTTAGCGATTATATGAAAAAAGTGTTGTGTTTGTTCATAAACCGATAAAAGAATAGGAAGAGAAAAAAATGAATCGACAAAATTTTTATCTTAAGTTCGACATGTGGCACTTTTTATTGATGTAACTGATGATTAAAAAATGCTTACGTGGATAGCTTCAGAAGTTTCTAAATTCATCTTCTATATAGTGTTAGATTCTATGCTATAATTTATGTTTTAAATTAATTTTGGGCTTTTTGGTTTTACCTACCCATTTAATATGCCCATTACAACCACTAATGGAGGTGTTTAAGGTTTTGGGACACGATCATACAAAAGACTTGAACCCGAGTATTTGCATTTCCGTATCTAAAACTTAGAACTATGATTTTCAAGTGTACAAAAAGACCACTTACATTCTTAATGTTTTGTTAGTAGTCTAAAAACGTGATGTTTTTATTAGTAAACGTAGTCTCCATGTTGATACACTTAGGAAGCATGAGATAAGGAAACTCAATATATACTCAAACAATCAAGCCAAATCGTGTTGTATGACGTATTCAGTGATCAACATATACATTGGTTAATTAACAATGGATTGATAATTTAGCCATTTCATTAAACCGGAGGATCTATCAATCTAATCGAACCGGAGAAATCAAAGGCTGGTTCGAGAAAAATGCCTTCAAATTAGCTAAAGCAACCTCTAGAGTATTGTTCAAAGACCCTGGCGTGGCCACAGCAGCATGTGGAGACAACACAACATTGTCCAAACCAAAAAACTCCTTAGGAACTTCTGGTTCGTTCTCAAACACATCTAAACCGGCACCACCAATCACACCTTGAACCAGACACTTGACCAACTCCTTCTCATCAATCAACTTACCTCGTCCCACATTGATTATAACACCATTCTTACCAAGCGACTCCATCACTTCTCTGTTGACAATGTGGTGAGTTTGATCCGTCAGAGAGCAGCAGAGGATTAGGATATCGTTGTTGGCTGCTAAGGAGAGGATGTCCGGGTAGTATCGGTATGGAACTTCCGGTTTTTGACTTCTGGAGTGGTAAGAGATGACGCAGCTAAAGGATTCGAGTCTTTTGGCAATCAGAGAACCGATGCTTCCTAATCCAACAATCCCAACTCGCTTTCCACTTACCTGCAACAAACAATCATCAATACCCAACGACCTTAACTAGCACAAACAAGATCTTTCAAAAAACGTTTTCGTCTTTCTCCTGCTCAAACTCATACAGGCTCGTTTCTTTGAAGATTGATATATGCATCACTCAACCCGGTTAATCTAATTGTTAGCAATACTTAGCATCTACAATAGTATTCAGTTCTAAATATACTTTTAAACTCTATACTATCTCCAATGGTCTACACTCTACACAAAAAGTTTGATCAATATTTGTTTAAAAATATATAAGTCCTACTACTACAGTTATACCAGATTCTAAATCGCCTAATGAACTGAAGAGTTTAAATTCCAACAAACCTTGGAGCCTAGTTGGAAATCACCCAATTTGGCCCAATTACCCGATCGGACGAATCGATCGGCTGCCGGAATACGACGGAGGGCGCTTAGAAGTAACCCGACGGCGTAATCCGCCGCATCCTCTGAAAACGCAGTGCCAGCGTTCGTGACGGCGATGCCGCGACGCTTGCACTCGGCAAGGTCAACGTGATCGACGCCGATGCTGGTGCAGACAAGTAACTGGAGAGAAGGGAGGTGAGAAAAGAGTTCGGCGGTCAAGGGAAGCCTGCCGATGATGACTAAGGCTCTGGCTGAGGCGGCGTGACGGGAGAGGAAGATTAGGAGTGAGTCTGATGAGTCGTGAGTGGTGAGAACTCGGAAGTTACGACTAAGAAGCTCGTCGATAAAGGTAAAAGACGGCGGTCGGTGAAGGATGACAAGCGGAGGATCTGAAGATTCCGCCATTGATTAGATCTGAGAGGATAACTCTCTAGTTTAGTTGACTTAACTACCAAGTACCAACCAACTCTTATCTTAATTATTCTCCTAATCCCTCTTGTTTACTTCTTTTATTTTAATTATTAGTTAGTTAATCCCTTATGTTTACTTTTTTGTCAAAAGGTTCCCAAAAGTTTACTATATACTAGTTTCGAAACACCCATTTTACTTTTATTTGTTAATATTTTGACCAAAACAAACAGATTTAATAAACAAAATCATCGCAGACACAAAAATTCGATTAAGATGATATTATCCGCCTCATGTAAACTTATGAATGACAAATATCACTTCTCCACCCAATTTTATTTAATCCACACAAATTTGTTATATGTAGACAATTTTAAATACTCCTATATTTAATATTTGAAACAATACGAACCTCTAAGAATTAATCGATATTATATTAATTATTTTTTACTCTTGTCAAAAAAAGCACTTATTTGTTGAACTAGATTCTAATTATACATAGTAAAGCTAAGGAAAAACTAATTTAAGAATTCAATATGAACTTTCATTATATACATAGTAAAGCTAAGGAAAAACTATTTTTTTTTTGTCACCAACTTGTTATATTATATTAAAGAGTAAACACTCATAAAGAGTACATGAAATCCCACGACAGGAAAGATGACAACCCATATAGGGTATGTGACCTCAACTAGGAGGTGAACAACAACTTCTAAAAGAAGTTTGACAAATCCTAACACCGGGATACGCATGACTAATAATAGAACTAATCTTATTATAACCCCTAACATCCCTTTTGATCGGTAACTACCGATACAGAATTCAACCAAAGGACTCATGTCCCTAATGAGCTATTTAACTCCATAAGCTAACATAACAAATATGATGACATAATAGATAAAACTACGAAACAAACTTAAACTAAAAGTAGGTCTATAGACATAACAAAAGTGGAGTCCAAGTCCAAAATCCCACCCAAACCCTAGATGGGAAAACGCCGCCGTCAACCTCCTATCTCCCTGGAAAAACACATGCATCATCCACCACCACACTAGCGCCATCCGACGAATCCGATCTGAGACCGGAAAGAAACAAATAGGAGCAGAGCAATCACCCTTAAGCCTTCGGAGTTCACTATCTGCTCTTGAATCGTGTTGCATGCAACCGTCGGGAACATACAACAGACCGAGAGAAGACACGACGCCGAAATAACCCGGACCGACGAAATCAACAGGAATCCACCAATATTCGAGCTTCAAAGCCCAGATCCAGAGCGTGTATGCACCGGAGAAGGTGAGATGCTTTGATGAAGTCAGATCCGAGCGAGTGAGCGCATAGAAGAACACTTCCGAACAACGAGACAGAACCGTGAGTGGAACACAGTGGTTAGAGGCCAAAAGCATGTAGGGAAGAAAAGAAGAAAACCAAACAGGAACATATTTACATATGCACGGTGCCGGCCGATGGCCGGACACCGGCGACAAAAAAAATTAAACCGACAAAGAGAGAGCAAACTTTCGTAAAGAGAAGCGAGAGAATTTTAGAGAGAGGTAAGGCAAAAAAACTAATTTAAGAATTCAATATGAACTTTCATTATAATATTCCTAATTTAGTTATCTTTTCTTGAAGCTCTGAGAAATTAATATTTATTCCCTTCTCGACCTGCATAATTAAACATGTTCCCAAAACTTAATAGATATTATCTACTTTTCATCAATGAAAATAGATTGTAAGTCAATACCTCAGAAACAATGATGTGTATGAATCTTTGGTACCCTTTAGTTGAGATGCAACTAACAACATTAAAGCATTGTTCTTGAACCAGAAGCCCAATAACATCAGAGATACATGATTTATGCGTGAAACAGCAACTTGCTATAATCTCCATACCGACCATACAAGGCCTAACCACAACATCAGTGTGCTTGTCTTCAACACAAGAACAATTTGAAGGTGATGCTAATGATCTTACATAACATTCTTCACTTGAATGTGAAGGAGTAATAGATTTCTTGATTCGATCTCTTTTCTCACTTAGCTCTTTGATCTTCTTCTCTAAGTCTTTGATGTAATTTACAGCTTCTAAGATATGATCTGAAGAAGAACGTTTACCCTACTAGTATAGATAGACATTACTCAAGTGTTAAGGATTAAAAGTTAAACTTATATAATTAAAGGTCTAATTAATAAAAATATAGTAATAAACATATGTATACCTTAATGTATTGAAATGGCAATATACATCTAAGGTTCTTGAAAAGAGAAGTGATTTCTTGTCTTCTTTGTTTCTCAATCTCTCTATGTTTGGCTTTCTTATTCTTCGGCTCTTCGTCTTCTTTTCTGATTGAACAAATTCTTTGTTCTCTATGATTTTCAATTTGAGTGATTGTATTATTAGGTAATGATGTAGACTTTGAGGGAGTGGGCAAACTAGAGAAATCTAATCCATTTTCATTGGTAGAATCTTGTGTGAACAATGAAGAAGATGCAAAATCCATGGGTTGATCAGGCCTTGTGAATTTTTTTTGGTGGTTGTGGTGGGGACTTCTATTTGGCACGAGAGAGTGTTTGTGTGGCTTTTATATTATACATTATTTTATTTATGTTTTTATGTCTTTTGGTTTTTATGTTCTTCATAAATAATACAGATGTGATGGGAGATTTATGAGTATAAAACGTTATTATATCAGAAAGTTACAATCATTCGATTGAGTGGAAGATTTCAAAGATAATGTGAACTGTTCATTTAGTGGCTATTTACTTTAGGGAACACACGTTTAAAAGATGCTTCAAACATATTGTATAAATCATTGATTTGATTAATGATTTAGCTTTCTTTTTTTTCCACAATGATTTAGCTTTCATAGTTTCAATTTTTTGGTGAGATTAGAATAAATAAATGAAATTGATATATATATTTTTAATATATTTATGTTTTTCTTTGTCACCATTTGGGCCACAACAAGCCGATCCAATAGTCAGTTCCTGCATAATAGCAAGTAATTCTTACACTATCGTAGACACGGATATTCGATCTCGGATGAGGTGGTGCTACCTGCCTCATGTAGACTTATGAATGCCACTACGGCCAGGCCCGTGCCTGAACACATACCTATAACACATAGGTATTGGGCCTCATATTTTATAAAAAAATTCATGAACTTCAGATTTTTTAATACCAGTTATTAAAATGTTTATATTTGAGAGAAAATCTAGTAACTATATAAAAAAGATAACACGTGATAGAAAGAAAAAGATAAAAAGTTAATTAGGTTTTTTGCAGAAAAAAAAGTAAAAACTTTTCACCTTTCACCTTTCTTCTTCTCTTTAGGTCTTCACCAAAGCTAAAAATATTTTCTAAACTATTTTATTTTTTCGATCAATTTCAAGAGTATGAGAATACTTTTGAGTTCTTGTTTTACATAAGAAAGTTAAAGTCAACAAGTGATGATAACTTAAAGACATCATGTATCAACCTTGAACTTTCTCTTCTAAAGAATATCAAAAAGAATGTTGAAATGTTGGGTTTTTTGAAAGGATATAAGGATTGTTATCCAAATACATGGACTGCTTACATAATATTGTCCACGATCTCGGTTTCAATTGCCTCGGTCGAAAGAAAACTGAAGTTGATAAAATCTTACTTACGGTCAACAATGTCATAAGAAAGGTTAAATGGACTAGCTATGTTATCGATTGAAAAAGATATGGTTAAACACCTTGATCATGAAAGTCTCATGGATGAATTTGGAGAAAAAAATGCAAGAAGAGCTCATTTCAAGAAAAATTAGATCGGGGTGGGCAAAAAACCCGAAATCCGAACCCGAACCCGACAAAAAATACCCGAACCAAAACCGAA
>OVBE01015414.1:0-11499 GCA_900406425.1 Iberis pinnata | reverse complement strand
GCTTGCAATGGCTTCAACCCACTTAGAGACATAATCGACCGCCACCAAGATATATTTTTTCCCATGGGAAGAAGGGAAAGGCCCATAAAATCTATCCCCCAGACATCAAAGATCTCAACCTCCATGATGGGATTCTGTGGCATCTCATTCCTCTTTCCAATATTCCCCGATCTTTGGCATGAATCACATTTCAGTATGAAGTTGTGAGAATCCTTGAACATAGTTGGCCACCAAAATCCTGCCTGAAGAACCTTGGACACAATCTTGAAGGTTGCAAAATGTCCTCTTCGGCATTGAAGCGTGTAACCCTTAAAACGATCCCATGCTTCCCCAAAGGATTCATTCCTTCTCTGCACAAATCCTGAGATTTCGTTCCTGAGGCGTGCAGTTCGTGATGTGGAGAAAAACTTGTTGAGAAATGTCGTCTTACAATCCTCCCAAGTTGTAACTGAATCAGAGGGAACATTCTTCTCCCAGGAGTGAGCTTTGTCCCCCAAAGAAAATGGAAACAACCTCATCTTAAAGGCGTCTTCAATCACACCATTAATCTTGACAGTACTGCACAACATATCGAAATTATCCAAATGGTCCAAAGGATCTTCCATAGGTAGACCGTGGAATTTCGAGTTCTGAACCATAGTGATGAGACTCGACTTGATTTCGAAGTTGTTATTGGCAATTGGTGGTGGGCGAAAGCCGGTTCGTTGGACATGAGCGTTTAGGGCGTCATTCGCTCAAATGGTTCGTCGATTCTGGTGATCCATCTCCAAATCCAATCGTCAAAGATGAGCAAGTCGCTCTTGTTCTCGGCGTTCCCGAGTTTGTTGTCTTTGAAGTGCGCGAATATCATCAACCAGTGGAACTAGATTGGTTGGTCCTCTACTTCTCAGGTTCATGCACCTGAAATGCACAACAAAAGAGAATAGAGAAATTAGCACAATACAAGAAAGTGGTCTTAGTCCCAAACAACTTCAGAGCACTAATGGTTAAAAGAAATCCTCAAATGGCAACGACGCCAATTTGATAAACAGAGAATTTGCTAATCCAATGTCTAGCAAATACTTAAGTTTAATTATGTCATTAAAGTACTTAAGATATCATCCAATTCAGGTAAAGTTCAACTCATTAATCCTATGTAAATCATGCTTAGTCTACGCCATTAAGATTCTCGATTTAAATATTCGATCATGCATAATTTTAAAAGTCAAAGAAAAGTCAACAGTTCAAAAGTCAACAGTAATTAGGAAAAAGTCAACAAAATTTTAAACTTGAAAATTCAAAGGTAAAAGACTAAGTGAATGGTTTAGGTAATTGACTTGGGTGATCAAATGAGTTCATGTGGTGTCTATTTTATCTATTAAGCTAACCCTTGGTCTAAATTCCAAAACCTAGACTAATCCACTTTCATGGCACTAATCCTTTTCCTAATTATTTAAACAATCTCTTGGGAAACTACACAATTAACAAACAATACGATCCAATTTATCTTAACCACTAAACTAACTAACAAAATGTCTTGGCTAGGCCTCATTTAGCTTATAGAGATTGGTTCCGGACCTTTCGGACGCAAAATTCCTAACTTCTAGAAGTGAGAGATCAATTCAATCCTAGCATTAAGGGCATCAACTCTAAGAAGATTTATGAATTACAAGACATAAACACCACAATACTTCATCTAATTCTCTAAATCTACCCAACCATTCACTTAAAGATCACTACTCACTAATCATAGAGATAGCACAAAATCTTAGGAGAGATGTGTGATAAGACATGATTAGAAGAAGATTTGGAAAAAAAAAATAACAATCAAAAGCAAGAAATCAAATTCAAAGAAGATTAAGATCCAAAGGTTTACAAAATGTTCTTACGAAAAATAAAGCTTAGTTCCCTAAAACTTAGGGTAAAAGCTTATATAGTGTTGCTAAAATCCATTGGGTTAACCTCAAAACACTTGGGTTAACCCACTAAAAATTGGGTCAAAATAGTCAAAATGGCAATAAAAGTGTTGACTCAGACGACCATACCGGTTTGGGTAAACCGGTATGGATGGCCGATGTGGCTGCACCGGTTTAGAATGGCCGGTGTGATTGGCCGCTGCTAGCTCCTGGAATTTCTTCATTTCGTACCGGTTTGGATAAACCGGTGTAAATGCCCGGTATGCTCTGTTTTCTGTTCTTTTTCACCTTCAAACCCCCTCTTTGATCCACAACTTTGTCCCTTAGCTTCCTACCACATGAACCTATCATATGCAAATGTATACTATACAACCTATATGCGAGTGGATTTGCCTATAATGCATTCATAATGGAATATATAATGCATGAAAATCATAAGATATCACACTATTGGCCTAACCTTGTAGAATTTGTTGCAACATGGCTTCAATGTTGTAAGGTTGAGCTGGAGGTTGGTTCGAGGTGAAATTAGGAGGTCCACTAGCTTGTTGCTGCTGCTGCTGCTGTGGTTGCTAAAAACCACCTTGTTGTTGTTGCTTTGGGAAGAAACCACGATTTTGAGCGTAGTTAATGAATGGTTGAATAGGCTTATGTGTTTGCTGTGGATAGACTTGGTCTTGAGGGGTGGCTCCGTTGTTGCTGCGGTATGAAAGACCAGGATTGTTGGAGTAGTTGATATAACCCTTGTTATAGCCACCCTGATTCTGCATATAGCAGATCTCTTCTTGCTGGTTAGCCTCCCCAGCTTGAGTATGAATTTGCTCTTCATCAGTTATGAAGTGTACTTGGTGTTGTTGAGCAAGTAGGAGCCTGTCCAGCTTCTCATTCAGAGCCTTGATATCCTTCCTTGTTTTATCATATGGTTTAGAGCCACCACGAGGTGTACGATCATAGTCTTCACTATATATTCCATCAGATTGAGCAAGGTTCTCCACAAGTTCCCTACCGTCATCAACGCTCTTGTTCAGGAAATTAATGTTGCTTACTGTGTCAAGCAACATGCGTATCATTGGTAGAGCACCGCGATAGAGTGTGCTGAGGAGGGATGCCTTGCTGAAACTGTGATGAGGAAATAGCAGAGTGTAATTCTTAAAGTGTTCCCATGTTTCAGAGAAGGTCTCAACGTTTAGCTGTGCGAAACCAGAGATGTCATTCCTCAATCTGGCAGTACGAGATGCGGAGAAGAATTTGGTAAGAAAAGCTTTCTTGCAAGCATCCGAGGTAGTGATTGAGTGCTTGGGAAGAGACTTCTCCCACTGATGAGCTTTCTCTCCTAAAGAAAATGGGAATAGACACATCTTAAATGCGTCTTCACTCACACCACTGATCTTGGTGATGCTGCAGAATCGATCAAACTCGTCCAAGTGGTCAACTGGATCCTCCATTGGCAAAATATGGAATTTGTTCCCCTATACCATTGCTATCAAGCTGTGCTTGATCTTGAAACTGTAATTCTGTACAACAGGAGGTGTGATACCATGACGTTGTGTGTGAGTGTTCGGTTAGCGTTGTCCTCCGTTTGCAAATCCAACTTTCTTAGGTGTTCCAAGCGTTCTTGTTCACGTCTTGCGTGAGAGTATTCCCTTTCAAAAGCACGAATGTCTTCAACGATTGGAATTAAGTCAGTTGGTCTTCTGCTTCTCAGGTTCATACACAGTTATGCAAGTACCTGAAAACAAAGGAAACAAAGGAAAACAAGGTGAGTATGGTAGGAAAAAAGAAACTTGATCTCAATAGATCCAAAATCCAGAATGTAACAAACAAACACCCAATTGGCAACGACGCCAAATTGATAACACGCTTTTGACGTGTTTGTGTGATCAATTCCCTATCCACATAACGTTATCATGTCATTGTAGTATAGCTAAGGTGTCAATCCAGATGGGTGTGATTCTAGCATTCAGGATGTCAATGGAACTACTAATTCAAGCTAAATATGAAAATGGGGGGGGGGGTTTACTAATAGTTTCTAAACAAACAAAACATGCAGAAAACTAAAACAGGAAATAGGAAACAAGTACTAACATGCATTGGCAGATACTAAGCATAAACATCAGGAAAGTGAAATGAGTGAAGATGCAATCAAGTGGGAAGCAGGTCCTGAGGACAAGGGTAATTAACTAGAGATCCTTCCTGAACTACCTAAGCACCTAGCATACCTCAAACAATGAGCTAACCCCTAGACATCAAATTCATATGTAACCAAGTCCAATGTCTTTGTAAATGGTTTCAAGCCAAGCAATCACCAGACCTAACTCTCGTTAACGGTACACTACTTAGCAGGCATGAGGAACCAATCTACTAAAGCCAATAAGCACCTTAAACATCTAGGGGGGGGGGTGTATTGAATGTGAAATTTGGAAGGATTTATGTTAAATTCACAAATCCACTATTATTCCAACAAGAATTTTAAAACGTCTCACAAAATCCACTGTTATTGGACTAGTAATTTTAGAAAGTTTCATGAAATCCAATGTTATTGAAAATATTTTAAGTAGTGGATTTCTGGTGATTTGATGGTATTATCCCATGGTTATAGGTGGGATTACATAGATTTTTTTAAGAAATCACATGGATTTTTTAATTCACTTAAAATCACCTAAAAACTCACTAAAGCTCAAATCATTTCAAATCATATCAAATGCTTGTTTGAATACACCCTCCCTAATCTCTTAGGCTAAGGTGTGTAAATCTCTAAAAATACCATGTTCATGCATTTCATTGAACACCTTCTAGGTGCTGAAATACTTAATATCAGATTTTAGTTGATCATAAAGAAATCATCATGAAGAGCAATGAAACAGAAGGGATCTAGATGCAAATCGACTTAGGCACTTAGGAAGAACATGACATCAACACTATTCTACCCCATCCTTAGGAACCTAAGGTAAACTACTCACTGCACATGTTTGGTGTGAAATCATTAAACACAGAAAAGCATAGTGCTGGAAGATGATGAACACCAAAAACACTAACCCAGAAAAAAAGTATCAATGAAACAGTAGCGAAAATAGAGGACGTGATCAAGCTAAAAACGAGATCAAAAGCATAAAAACGTAGATCAACATGCACCAGATATTTCACAACCCTAACCTAAGCATGAAAATGAAGAAAACAAGAGATAAACCTAAACTTAATAAAAATCTGGGATTAGAACATGAAGAACATCAAGAACAAGGTAGAGAGAAAATAAAACCTAAGACAAAAGCTAAAAATGGCAAAAAGAAAGAGTACTCTCGAAATGGAGGCGTTTTAGGGCTTTTACAGTTTTCAGAGAAAAGCCCTAAAACGCATAAAAGATAAAAACCAATGATTAAACTGGGTCATGGGTCTGGTCCATCCTGAAATCAAGTTGGTCGGGTCGGAGTTGCTTGGCTCGATCATGATGTGATCGAGCCATGTTGAAGATTTGATCAAGGTAAAAGAATGCATGTGATCGAGCCAACTTTATCTTGGCTCGATCGCGGGATCGAGGTGTCGAGAGAAGATGATCGAGCCGAGAGGCTGAGGTTAAGGTGAACAAGGCCAAGAGATTGAGGTGCTTTGGCCGGGCTCAATCAAGGTGCTTTGGCCAGGATCGATCGAGGTGCTTTGGCTGGGCTCAATCGAGGTGCTTTGGCTGGACCATCGAGGTGGAAAAAATGTGTGATCGAGCGGCATTGACTTGTCTCTATCGCGGGATCGAGGTGAAGGCCAAGATGCGATCGAGCCGGCTTCATCTTGGCTCGATGGTGGGCTCTATGGTTTGGTCGAATCTTGACTTGAACTACACTTGAGTTAGTTCCATTCCACGCATTTTCCTTTCCTTCTCCAAATTGCAATAACGTACACTGAAAGCTCTTGAAAGTCCTGGAAAATCTCCAAAATGCATATGTATGCAAGTGTTAATGCAAAACTTCTAAAAATTGAGTACTTGCTAATAAAGTCTATGGATGCAACATATGTACAACTAAAAGACCCCAAAATGATGCTAAATGACTTCTTAAAATCACTAAAATGCAGAGACATCAACTTCCCCAAGCTAAATCCTTGCTTGCCATCAAGCAAGTAATTCATAAGTCTGGACGAGAGGTTTGAAAGTGGGAATTCAAAACCAAAATATGCTGCTAACACATGTAATATAAATCTTCAGGTTACTAGTTCCAGAATGCAATCCTAAACTCGTCTCACTTTAACACCTTAGCCATAATCATCACAACTCATTACATATCATTTCCAACTTCCACAATGCATTCAAATTTATTTACCCCTTTAGCATTCATTAAACAGGAACCATGGATCAAGGCATGTGCGTTCAATGAACTCATTTGGTCAAGGGACATGTTAAGGAATAAAAATGACCCCTTCATGCAATGGCTAACAATTCAGAATAGAGTTCTCTCAAAAAGAAATGAGCTTTAGCAGAAGGCTAAAGGTAAGAACACTTAGACGCATACAGAAACATAATCTCATCTACCCAATGCTAATGAAACCTAGGTTTTCCTGATTCTACCCAGTAGGAGATCCTAATTCCACCCTTGTAAAATTCGAAGTGATCTTACTTGTGTTTTTCCCTTTTCATCTTTTCCTTAACTACTCTTAGGAGAGGGTTCTTCTTATTTGACTGCTAGCGGATTTAGGAACTTCCTTACTTCGATGCTTATGGTTTTTGACCTTTTTCGTTTGCACTAACTTCTTGAGTTTTATCCTTTTCATTTCATTGTCATCTCTTTTTCTGATTCTGCACTAACCATATCTTTCACATTGTTTTTCCCCCAAACCCTTTACTAGCACATTCTGTTTCTTTTCCATTCCTCTCCTAAGGTCCATTACTCTACCCTTTCTTTCACCAGCTACCCACATCCTTTCATTCATTTCCAAACCAACCCAACAACCAAAATTGAATTCCACCTAGTCTTATCTAGTCCAAAAAGCGTGAACTAGAACTACATGAGATTCCATTCCTGTCAATTCGAACCTAACACTTTCTACCAAGCTCATTCCATAAAAGACCTGACACCTAGTAGTAAATTCATGGTTTGAAAGAAGGCAAGGTTCAAGGGTAGGGATTCTACTTGGGTTACAAGAGTGGCAAAATGGTAGAAGATAACCCAAATACGTATATACTATCCATGAGTTCAAATCCATAACACAAACATGATAACTAAACATCAATTTTAAGTTCTAACAAACAGGGGCAAACTTCAAATCACAACATGCTTCAGAAGATAAAGAATCATGCAAGTTCACATTCCAAGCATGGTGAAGTTTTACTTCAAACTAAATCAGGATGCATTAGACGACTAATAACCAGGGCACTTATACTTTATGAGAAAACAACATACTTACAAGGTTACTATCATCCTAGTTCCCTATACAGATGCAAATGAGTTCCAAAATCCTAAATGTAACTACACGAACACTCTGTTTTTGAAAGACAATTTTCGAAAAAAATTCAGATTTTAATGGTTTTCTATGCTTTAAATGCTATGCATGATTGGAGATCAAGGAACAAACATAAAACTATCATTAGATGATAGGCCCCTAAATCTTCCCCCAAACCTGAATTACACAATCTCTATGTAACCCAAATTCGCAGGTGGACGTAAGGGTTGGACAAGAACGATAAGCATAAACACTCATAAAGATAAACATAAACAGCAATCAGAAACATCAAACAAAAATAGCAAATAGAAATATATGTACACTAAGCGGATTATACAATGTTAGGTTGGGATAGGGATGGACCTCACTAAGGTATGAAGAAGTTGGAAGAAATGTAGTCGTCCATCGTCTCTGCAGTATATCCTGGGTAAGTACCATGTGCTTCTTGTTGTTGCAGTTATTGTTGTTGTTGTTGAAGTTGTTGTTGGCTAGCTGATCCATGGTCCTCTCTTTCGGAGTGTTGTCTCTTCCTCCTCTGCATCGTTTCAGGTTCGATCAAGGACTGACGGTGTGGTTGTTCAACGCACGGTTCCCTTGTACCTATGGTGATTGAGTGACTTCATTCCAAAGTATCAGGGGATCGCTGCTTCTTGGAGGTGGTTGCCTTGTTGAGATTCAGAGTTAGCTTCTTAATTTGAGTGGTCATTTCCTTGAACTTCCTGCTGAAGTAACTATCTGGGAACTTGTTACACTTCTGGAGTTTACCAATATTCTTGTGAGTTGTGTCTAAGCTCTTCCCTTGCCTTGTACTTGGGGTGTCATCAAAGTGATAACACTCCGGCTCACCTAACTCTTGATCACTGGGAACATCTACCCTCTCAGGGATTACTTCATCAGCTATTTTTGCAGCTTCCCTGTTCTCTGAATAGTGTAGAACGTCGGCACTTGGTTGAAAATCGATGTTGTCCCCCTTCCTGATAGTGGTGATGGGGACGTTTGGGAGTGATAAGCGTGAGTCCCCCAAGCGTGGATGGGTGAACCTATACAGCTTCTCGTGTGTTGGTCCTTCAAAGAAGTGTACGTTTTTCAAGTAGGTTAGGTCAATCCAGCATGCGGGGTGACCTTGACCCTCAAGGGGAACCTTGTAAGCCCTTNAAGGGGGTTTCAAACCCCCCCCCCCCCCCCAATCGTTAGAGTACCGCGACTCCCCTTCTTATAGAGCGCCCTTGCCCACTCCCTACATCACATCAGTTGGTTGATCATAACACGAGATAGGCTGGAGTTAGCTCTATCACCTTGTATTGGATAACCGTTGGATGTATATTGCAGCGTAGATTTCAATGCCAAGTCCATCACTCCCATTTCTCCATCAGTCACATGTCCTGTCACTTCCCTTGCAAACATGGTGTTAGCAACAGATTTGTGGAAGTACCGCAGAACTGGGTTCCTTATGGATGCACTCTTTAATTTTCCTCAGTTATAACTCCCAACACCTATGGGTTTCCCACCAGACGGGAACCCATAAAGATGGTTCAATTCACCCACATAAAGCTCATATTCCTTGTCTCTCACTGAAAATGTGATGTACCCCTGCAAATCATCATCATCGCAATACATATGGAGAGTGGCCAGGAAATGGCATGTTTCTTCTTTGTACTCATCACAGTGAGTAAACCCAAGCTTTTTAAGATTGGCAGCTTTGAAAAGGTAGGTCATGTCCTTTTGTGATCCCGAGAGCTCCCATGGTGGGTTTGTGTGGGAATCGATTTCCCTTAAAACCTCATGAAAGAAGTGCAACAACGTCAAGCAACTTAGAGCTTTCTTCGACCATTGTTTGAGACGTCATCTCGTTGATTACTGTGTTTTTGAATTCAGTATAGTAATCTTGCGGTTCAACACTCATTTCCTCACCCTACCCATAGTCTGGGTCCTCACTAATGTTCTTTTCTTCGACCTCAACACATTTTCCCTTTCTTATATCCAAACGTTTTCTTGAATACTCAGCGTTCTTCTTAGCGTTTGCATGCTTTTCTTTTGCTGTTAGCTCTGGTTTGCATTCCATTCTGGCAATGTAAATAACATGTTGCTCCTGAATTTCCATATCTTCTCTAGTTCTTTGTAGTCTTTCAGCAATTTGACGCGCTTGAGACTGCCTTTCCGGAAGTATCGGAGCGTTTGAGGAGATTTCCGGAGAAATATCTGTATCGTCTTTCCTAACACTGAAGGATGCTCCTCTCGTATGAAGCCTTGCTGCTATCCTTTCTCTCAATGGTCTAGACATTGTGAACCTGAAAGAGAGAGTAGACAATTTCAGATAAGTGAGTAATCTTTCCAATAGGTTTAGCAAGCATCAAGTACCAATGGACACCATTATGAAAAACGAATTGTGATGATCAAGGCTTAAGTTTTTCGAACAAAAATCAAGTTCAATTCTTGCTTTCAAAACGAGTCTTTCACACATTTCAGAAGTCAAAACCAATTTTTAAAAGGATGAAGTGTCAAAACTGAAATTTAGTAATTTTAGGAGGACAAATCGAAATTTTAGAAAAACCAAGATTTTTGGAAAATTTCGGGAGTAAAAGAGCTAAAACGATTTGAAGATGCTTGAAGTCTTGGCGAAAATTTTCGTAAGAGCTTGGTATCCTTGCGAGAAAATGTTCGAAATGCTCAAGAGATGGAGATTTTTAAGAAGGATTTCGTAAGTGAGAGTTAAGTTTAAGTGAGAAGAAGCAAAGAGGTAGGAGACTACCTTAAATAAGCCCCTTGGTCGAAGTTGTTGATGCATGAAGAGTGGTGTATGTAGAAGCATGTGGATGGGGATTAAAGTTTTGGTATGTGGAGGATGATTAAAGAGGGAACAAAGGGGGTGATAGAGGTGTAAGAGCTTGTTGGGTAATCTTGAAAAGGGATGAGAGGACACTTATTGGCATGAAGTGAGTAGTGGGCAAGTGGGGAAACAAGCCTTGAAGTGAAATGTTGAGTGCTTGGCTCGATCATTTTGCCTTGGCTCAATCGACATCATTTTGTGGCTCGAAGGGAATGGCACATCTCGATTATATCATGTGCTTGGCTCGATCACGGCTCAGTCATGTTGGTTGTGGCTCGATCACGTGTGGGTTGATCGACACTTTCATTTGCTCGATCACAGCTCGGAAAATATGGCTCGATGGTAATTTTCCGTGCATCAGCAACGCGATGCCTTGGCTCGATCATCATAATGCTCGGCTTGATCGGACTTAAGCACATTGATCCAGCTTGATCGAAAACTTGATAAAATCACGTGCTCTTCTTTTCTCATTGCTAAATGCCCAAAACCTAACTTCAAAGTCCCCGAAGCCAAAACCAAATAAAAACTAAAAATGCAATAAACTAAAATTTTAAATAAAAAGCATGAAAATTTAATATGTACAAGGATAAACATGGGACTTCCTCCCAAGTGAGCTTGTTTAAAATCACTAAGCTTGATTTCCTATTTTAAAATTAATGACCCTAAGACGGTTCTCCAAGGAGAACCAAGGTCCATTCTGAAATGACTTCGTTATCGTTGTGCTGGTTGATTTGGTAGTTCAGCTTCAACCCTTTATTAGGTTCCACAACAAGTATGATTTCTTGACCAAACAGAATTTCCTTGATTATGAAGTTCGTGGAGCATTTTGGATTCACATTCCCCAGATAGTACTTGAACCTTGGGTTGAGTAGAAACACTTGATCTCCACTCTTGATGTCCGTTGTTTGGGTACGAGGCTCAAAACTATTTTCATAATGGGGAGTGCCTGAAGTTAGTTTCTGAGGTGGGATATGTTCAAGTTGGTGCTTGAACTCAAGATCCTCTTTTTTCGAAATTAGCAGTTTGCTCTCATCAATTGGTATCCCCAATTTTCTGGTTTCTTCTATCTCTACAGGAACCCTTTCATCTGGTTCTCTGATAACCCTGAATGCTTCTTAATGCTTTGAAAACATGTTTGAATCCTTCTCCAACTCATCCTCAAATGAGTTACTACTTGAGTACCCATCCTCATTCCTTTCCTTGATTTAGGACATTGATGAGGATGGGTACTCAAGCAATAACTCATTTGAGGATGAGTTGGAGAAGGATTCAAACATGTTTTCATCCTTGGACCATTTGATATTACTCAGATTTAATGCATTTTAGTAGGCATTTATGCCTACTAAACTTGTA
>OVBE01015412.1:0-11500 GCA_900406425.1 Iberis pinnata | reverse complement strand
TATATATATATTGGAACTGGAAAATAATTATTATTTTATAGATATATTAACAAATTGATTATTAATCTATAGATGATTAATTAGAAAAGTTATACTGTAACTGATTTTTTTATAATTTATAAACATCATTTTCTAATTTAATAAGATTTGATATAGGTATTTTGATATTTCAACTAATTTTGGCATATTTTACTAATTCTCCTCAGATTTCCCCCACGGCGAACTTACCATAAAATGAAATATAATTGATTCTCTTTTTCTTTTCTTTTTTTTTGATAAAAAAATATAATTGATTCTCATGCCCATATTCAAATACAATCTCTACAACATAAATGCATGATCAAGAAAATTACTCTTCCTATATAAAACTCGCGCGCACGCGCACACATATAGTTATAACAATATAAAATTCTATCAACTTCACTTGTTGAGATCAAACAATTAAACGCCTCAATAATGGCTTCTCTTGGCTTGATCCTCTGTCTTTTTTCGATTCTTGTTATGAGCCTTTGTCAGATTCCTACAGCTATTAAAGATGAAAGAAAGGTAAGCCATTGCTGTTTCGTCTCGATCTTAAACTATATGTAATTATGTACCCATCTTTCTATTAGCTTAACTCATTAGGTATTATAATATTGACGCAGGTTTATATTGCTTACATGGGAGCTCTTCCTTCAAACACTTCTTACTCTCCTATGTCTCACCATCAAAACATCCTTCAAGAAGTTATGGAATCTAGGTTTTTAATACTCTAAAATCTCAGTCACTCTTGTTTCGTACGTGTTGTTTACCTCATCGTTTGTCGTCAATGGACTTAATTTTCTTTTTGTTCTGTAGTTCCATAGAAGATGTTTTGGTAAGAAGCTATGGAAGGAGTTTTAACGGTTTTGTAGCCAAACTCACTGAAACAGAAAGAGATAAACTGATTGGTGAGTTTTACCGTGCCTCACAATTATTATGATTTATGCATGGACCCCGGGAAAATATAAAATTTGTAGCTCTTAGATTTAATTTATTAAGAAAATCTATTTTTTTAAAAAAATTAATCAAATTTTAATGTGGTGGATTTTTATTATATTTTTTATAAATCTAAATAAAATATAAATAACTATTATTAACTGTCACTTTTAAATCACTATTAAAAAGAAAAAATGGACATTAAAATCTTCAATTTAAGAGAGGGACTCAAGGCTGTCGCACCTAATTCCCTCACTGGGCCGCTCTGGATTTTTATGATTTGTATAAAATATTATGAAGTTAATTTATTAATCATATGATGAGTTTATATGTGTGTGACTTGAAGGGATGGAAGGTGTAGTTTCGGTTTTTCCGAATACGGTTTATAAACTTCTCACTACAAGATCTTATGAGTTCATGGGACTTGGTGACAATACCAAACAAGTCCCTGAGGTCGAGAGCAACATCATAGTTGGTGTAATCGACAGCGGAATCTGGCCTGAATCCAAGAGTTTCTCAGATGAAGGCATCGGCCCAATACCAAACAAATGGAAAGGAACTTGCGCAGGAGGAACTAATTTCACTTGCAACAAGTAAAAACATTTTCACTTTTTCTTTCTTGCGTGACACGATACCATCAATACATCCAAATTCTACAGGAAAGTGATTGGAGCACGACACTATGTGGAGAACTCTACGAGGGACACTGATACTCACGGGACGCACACGGCTTCAACAGCAGCTGGAAACAAAGTACAAGGAGTTAGTGTGAACGGTGTGGCCAAAGGAACTGCAAGAGGTGGTGTGCCTTCAAGTAGACTTGCAATTTACAAAGTTTGCGAGCCAGCAGGTTGCAACGGAGATGGAATATTAGCTGCTTTCGACGATGCTATAGCCGATGGGGTCGATGTTATAACCATCTCTATTGGAGGAGGCGTTGCTAAAGTCAATGTTGACCCTCTCGCCATTGGATCTTTTCACGCAATGTCCAAAGGAATTGTTACGACGGCTGCTGTCGGAAACGCTGGCCCTACACTTGGAACAGCGTCTAACAATGCACCGTGGATCATATCCGTGGCTGCGGGTTCTATTGATCGAAAATTCATTACTAATGTGGTTAGTGGAGATGGAAAGATAATAGAGGGAAGATCGATCAATGACTTTGACTTAGTGGGAAAGAAGTATCCTCTGGTGTACGGGAAAACTGCATCTAATAATTGTACTGAGGAATCAGCAAGGTAACTTGTTAGTCAAGGAAACTATGTATAGGTTAAGCAACCTAGCTTGTGGTTCAAGAAATTAGATGAAACTTAACTCTTATTTATTTATATATATGCATTTTATGTTAGGGTATGTGAAAGCGGTTGCTTAAACACGGTGGAGGGGAAGATCGTCGTGTGCGATGAATATGACAATACTTTGGAACCAAAAGCAGCGGGCGCGGTTGGAGCCATTCTTCATGTAACTGATGTTGAAACTCCTGGTCTTGGTCCTCTTGCGGTTGCAACCTTAGATGATACCAATTATGAAGCATTCAGATCTTACGTTCTCTCCTCTCCGTAAGAACTCTTTCCACAAAACATTCTCTGATTAGATTTTCTAAGGTATTTTACATTTTGTTTATATGAAACAGAAACCCCCAAGGAACTATATTGAAGACTGAAACAGTTAAAGACGAAAATGCTCCAATCGTCCCTTCTTTCTCTTCTCGTGGTCCAAACACTCTCTTTAGCGACATTTTGAAGGTAAATTTTAAAAACTGTCTTATACAATTAAGGTCCGCCAATATCTAGTTACATAATGGTGAATGGATTACATGCAGCCTGATATAACAGCTCCAGGAGTGAATATATTAGCAGCATATTCACCAGTGGCTCAAACCGCACTTCCTGGACAAAGCGTTGATTACTATTTCATGACCGGAACATCTATGGCTTGTCCTCATGTCGCAGGTGTAGCTGCTTATGTCAAAACATTTCGTCCTGATTGGTCAGCTTCTGCCGTCAAATCTGCTATCATGACTACCGGTAATTAACAACATCAAACTTAAATGTTCCTTTCAGTGAGGATTTTTAACTAATGTGAGGCCATTGTTTTCTTATAGCTTGGGAAATGAAAGCTTCAATAAATGGAGACACTGAGTTTGCATATGGAGCAGGGCATGTTAACCCTACGGTGTCAGTTGATCCAGGGCTTCTTTACGATATAGCCAAAGAGGACTACTTAAACATGCTCTGTTCTTTGGACTACTCATCCCAAGGAATTAGTGTTCTATCAAGCAGTACCTTTACTTGTTCTGAAAATTCTAAGATTAACATGAAAGATCTCAACTACCCTTCAATGGCTGCCAAGATTTCACCTTCGTCTTCTTCAGATATCACATTTTCTAGGACAGTTACCAATGTTGGGAAAGAAGGATCCACTTACACGGCACATTTGTCTGGAGATCCTAGACTTAGTATCAAGGTTGAGCCTGAGGAGCTCTCCTTCAAGTCTTTGGGTGAGAAGAAGTCTTTTACTCTTACAGTCTCAGGCAATAGTCTTACCGGTATTTCTGGTATTGCGTCTGCGTCTCTAGTTTGGTCAGACGGGTCATACAATGTGAGAAGTCCTATTGTTGTCTATACTTAGTCAGTAATTATGTCTTGATGTTAATGTTTACATTTCATAGTTCAAGATTATAAAATAAAAGGTATACTAGTAATGTAAATCAAAAGTTACAACTTCTGAAACTCTTAAGTATCACCTTTACCTGGAAACATTCCCTCCATGTATTCATCAAAGTTTTCATCGTCTGCGTTGCCTTCTTTACCATTACCCTCCATCTTGGACTTGCCCTTTTTCCCTGCCATTATGAAACACACCGTATTTAGTCACTCTTAAGTATTATATAATCCAACCTTCTCTAAGAGAAATATGACAAATCTACACCCTAGCCTCCCTTCCTATAGAACAGACCCACAAAAATTAACTTCAAATTCCACACCTTTTCTTTTCTCTTCTTCGTCTGTGTCATTTTCACTGCTTGATCGATTCCTGAATTTCAAATTAATGTATTTAGCTTAATGTAATACTAAAACAGAAAACCATGACCCTCACTTGTAACATGAGGGTAAACTCTTTTTCATTACCTTTTTCGTTTCTTCTTTTTCTTCTCTTTACTGTCTGATCTTTCACTCTCCTTTCTTCTTTTGTAGTAAAGCTTCTCCGCACATCTAGAGTCAAAAACGATTAATATAGAAATAAAAGGTTACACATACATAGGTTGTCAAGCTTTATTGTGACCACACAAATGTTACACAAAAGCATAAAATCAAACGTGGTAGACATTTAGTTATTTAAGATGCATATAAGAAATGGAAATGAAAATTCACAATGAGTGCCTACCTCTCACAAGCTACGAGTTTTACAAGCGCTTGCTTGTGTTCTCCAGCTTCAAAATAAGAAAAATTCACCTGCAAATTCAACAACCTCAGTAAAATAATCAAACAAAAACATCAGAGTAGTATCTAAACATCACTAAAGATACATACCTCATAGCTTGCCAACCCTTCCTTTTCATCACAATGTTTGCTCCCACACATAAACTGCCCTGACAGAAAGCAGTTGCATTTACAATCAAAACTCTTATCACAGCTACTTCAAAAGGGTTTAACTAAGAAAAAAGTTTGAACTTCGAAGCAATATTAACCTTTCCCTGTCATTACTTCCTTTTCCGTTCTCCATCTTAGACCCATCTACAAACATTCAAAATAAGTCCACTGAACAAGAGTAACACAAGAATCTAAATGAGATGTGGTATCCACACAGACCAGATTATACCTTACCAGTCTTGTATCTTGACATGTCAGCTATACAATATCTTCTATCAGTAAAGGAGAGTGACATGTACTTATCCACATTCCCACAAAATAGTACTTGTAGCATAAAAAGTCATATAACAAGTTTAATGTATCCAAAGTAACACTGTTTCAAAGGATACTCCTTAAAAAGCTTATCATAATATCGCTTCACCAGCCTTTGCTCCCAAGAAGGGTTTGAATCATCTTCCTCAGAACGAATAAACCTTTGTAAGAAAAAGCCAAAATCATGAGGAATCATACAAACAAATGTTTAAGAGATCATAAGATACAAAAGAAAAACGCAAGAAACCAAATTTTTGATGATTAATTAACAAAGGCAAATTAAAAGATGTAATTTACCATTGACGAATACCAAGCAAGAAAACTTGCAGATTCATTCAAAGCAAATTCATCTTAAAACTTAAAATATCCAACAACAAAAAACACATTCAAGATTTCACAATACCGGTATCCTTCTTTTAGTGTGTCGTGGTCTGTTTTAACTGGCAGCTTGACTTCTACTGGCTTCTCCTTCCCATAGAATCGAACTGTGAAATAAAGAAACAAGAGAATTGTCATTGAACTACAAAATGTGAATAGCAAGAATACAAACAGCAAAAAGATGATGAATCTCCTCAATTAGTATCTACTTCCAAGGAAAAAGTAATTATCATCCCAAATGGAGACAACAAAAAAGTGTGAGGCTGACTGTAGCCTCCTTCCTTGCTCAGAGGAGAAGACTGTTCATCAACCAGTTTTGATATGGGACATATGGATTTGGTTAAACATAAAGCTGCTTATTTACCCCAATTCCCAAACTTTTGTCCGAAAAGCAATTTAACCTAATCTCGACCTATGTACCAATCGAGAGACTACATATAAAGGCACATCGAAAGAAGTGTACCATAGTCGTTCAAAAACTTCTTATGTCGATCATAAGCATTGAGACCACGAATATGCGCTTGGTATTGCCTGCAAAGACGATTAAGCAGTCAAATTATCAAAACAGAAAGAAGAAAGAATCGGAAGAATTCGAAGGCAAAGGAGAAAATCGGATGGAAGAGAAAACGAGAGTTTACTGTTTCCGTTCTTGTCGATCGTAAATATCAGATCTAATTGTCGCGGAAGAAGCCATATCGCCGATGTCCGATAGACACTCGAGTCACAAACCCTATAGCACTCTTTCTTAATGGGCTGGTTTTGTGACCTATAAATCCGGCTAATTCTTTATGCATCAACTCCTCATAAGTTACCAGGACCATTTGGATACTCCACTAGTATATTTTGTAGATGGATCGTGAAAACACGAAAATTCCACATGTGAGCTAGGCAAGGTGCTATGATTACACGATAAAAATATGGTTATTTTAGGCATGAAAGCATCCTTCTGTTATTCATCACCTTTACATACTAAACGGTATAGTTTACTATGGATAATGGTAATTCTCAAAGGAAAGAGAAGATATTGTAGCCTTTTCATTATAAATTATGTCAAGTTGACCGAAATGGTTTTTACGCCAACGGAGTAGCCCACCTTTGGAGCTGAATTAGAGTTATTAGCTAGTTTTCAGATTTATTATCCTGACTTTAAGTTGGTCCATCAATCACAAATGACTAACTCAAAAGCATATTTATTAGCTAAGAAATTCAAAGATGAGAACATAGTTTTTTCTTTTATTGGTAATTCTTTATCTTATTGACGTGTAGGCTCTATTTTTGCATGATCAATAATAGAGGAGTACGTTCGTTTGTGGAAAAAAAACTTCCCATAAGGTCAGTCAAAAAATTACCTCATAAGGCCCTCTTTTAATTTTTTTTTCTTTTTTAATTTTTTAAAAATAAAAATCTTTACAAATACCAATCTACCCTGAATGAATTCTGAATATTACAAACCCTACCACCCTTAAATCGGGTAAACCTACCCGATCCAATTGAAATTAGGTCAATTAACCTAAACCAAAAATTGAATCAAAAATCGGTCTAGTTAACTCATACCAATTCCCACCGATATCCTCTTTTATTTAAAAAAAGCCCTAAGTGTCGAGAGGAGTAACTTAGATTTTCTTTGTGGACGTAGGAATCCACAAAGTAAATTATAAATATATTTTTAAGAGGAGTTCGGCAATTTTTCGTCTTAACAAGGAAAAAACAACAACTTAAGTTTGTATGAAATGGACTTTATATTGATCAAGAATGAGGTAGCTCTAAGCTTTTTGTTTACATACGATAAGAGAATATATAAGTAAAGTTCGAAAAATAGCCAAAAGATCCTCTCTACCCTGCTAATCTATTTATACACTCGAGATCGACTACGATTCTAGCTGAGGCTTCCGGATACCTCAGGATTCTGTTCCCATTTTCTCGCTGCGTTTTTTCCTTCTCGTTCCCACGATCTTGACGTATCCCTGAAAACTCGGAATTGTTTGGACTTGGCCGTTACTTGTTCAGGCTGCATCCATATCGATCGCGGTATGGCTACGTGATGGGTACTATGTTCCCCCTTTTAGTATACTCATGTGTAAATACCTTCTCGGTCCTTCACATGCTGAGGTTGATAGCATAAAACCACTAACTTAAGCAAACTCCTATTGAAGAGGTTTAGACACGAACAGATTAGCCCTGAGGTCTTCCAATGAGTTTAGCGAGTTGGGTGACCTTCTGATTCCCGGGTGGTAAATCATCAGGTGGATTTTAAGTCTAAGGATTCTTCATCAGCAGGGTAGTTAGCGTATTTATCGTTGCGAAAGCAGGTTGTTCTCTTTGATTTACGAAAGTTGGATTATATTTGAAGATTTGGTTAATTAAAGTTGCATTGGTTGTTTGGATTTCGATTGGCTTGCTTTGGATGTGATAGGTGAGAACAGCCCCGGCATTTATATCATGTTTGCATGCGGAATTCATTTGAATTTAAAATTCAAAAAGGTGTCATCATGCCTACAAAAGAAATTCGCAACTTCCAAGACGGTTATTACTACCTCTATCTCTCTCTCAAGCGCCTGGAACCGCCACTCTCCACTTTATTTTTATCGTCACTTATCGTGGCCAGTGCCAGCGTTGGGACCCCGATGGACCCGAATAGGAGATCAAGGGCAGTTTCAGCTCCGGCGATCATAACATTTTCCGATTCTTTATCAACCGCGACTTCGGTGGCGGTGATTTGGGAACAGTTCGACTTCCAATCTGACATCAGATTTCTCATTCCTAAACTTGGACAATTTCTAGACTCTCCTCCGCCTAAGTTTGTTACGGTCCACGAGATCTTCTTCAAGACATGTGGGTTTTTCTTCCCGGTTTCATAATTGCTAGTCTAGTATTTGCGATGTCGGGGTATGGCTTTGAGTCACTTGATGCCCAAAAGGAGTTCGGCATGCAATTTTCCTAATGATTCAAGCACGTGAGAACGAGTTTAAGTTAGGCTGAGACATGCTCGAGAAGGTTACCCACATCAAGAGAGGCCCAAAGGATGGTATTTGGTATCTTGCCAATAATTCTAATCAGGGGTTTGCAACTGGTAAAACTCCTAAGAATGAAGCTGGCTGGGATCGGTTCTACTTCTTTCTGAAAATCAACCACTAGTCTTTTGGGACCAAGGGTCCGGGTGACTTGCAATCATGATGGACCAGAGAGATTGGTGTGAATCACCTTAAATTTCAATATGTCCCTCCCCCCTTTGCTTCTTTTCATCTTGATGTCGAACTATTGCATCTGTCTTTATTCAGTTCCGCTGTGTTTGTTGGCTTATTGATTTTTCGGTTTCCTTTCAGCCCCATACCTGGCTAAGATTGAAGATCCTTTCCCAGAGTATTTGAAGAATCAGAATCTCTTGGAAAATAACAGATTGAACAATTGGATCACTTTCGATCGAGAAAGGGTTCCCCGCAACTGGCTCCCATTAGCTCCACTCTATGAGTCATCTTTAAGTAAGTCTTCGAGTTAATTTGTATTTTCGTAAGAAACTACTGCGAGTTACTGAGTTATCTTCTGTAGATACTTTGTCTATGTGTCTGTCTGTTGCTATGAGGAATCCAAAACCATACCGTAAAGCACGCAGGAGTAAAAGTTCCATATGCACATCTGGTTCAGGGGATTCGGGTGCTCTTCAGGAGGATCAGACCCCTCGAGATCGTATTCTGATGGACGTGGATATAATGGAAGTTTCTGACTCATCTCGTGGCGACAACCATCGAGAAAAGGCTGTTAGCTCTAGGAAATATGCTTCTCGACCTCCACTAGTTTACGAGAGGATCCGTCATTTGGAGAATTCAGTGTAAAGATAGCTAGGACTCATGACCCATCTCCAATTAGGGTTCACGACTTTGGCGTGTTTTCTTTTAGTTTTACTTGGCTGCGCCAGTCTTCTATCATCAAAGATGGAGAGCTATGCGCCGACTTGATGTTTAAAATGCGGTTGGGAGAACCTAAGGTGTACGATCATCGATCTCTCTTAGTGAAAAAAGAGTATGCAGAGTGGGCTCTCTCCCACACTAAGGTATGCATATTTATATATTGTATCAACTGTGTTTAAATCAATTCGGAAATTGATGGGGAAACTTTGGTATTTGTAGAATGCGACCTTAGCAAATCATATGGTTGGTGTTCTTGATGATGAGCTCTGAAAAGAAAAAAATCACTCAAGTGTGAAGTTGGTCACTGATTCCACAACCCACGCTAACAAAGTTATTGCTGAGTTGAAAATCGATGTGGGCAAAGTGGAAACACTTATTGCGGAGAATAGCAGGCTGAAGACTGAGGTCATGGAGCCCGAGGATCTGAGGAGATAGGATCAAACGAAGGCTGCAGGAGGAGGTGGGGAGCTTAGCTAAAGAGTTGGACGCGATCCTTGCGAAGATGGAGAAACAGGTGGTGGAAAAGGTGAAGGATAAGGACGTGCTTTGAATGAGAGGTTTGCGAGAAGGATGGAGCATGTTAAAGGAAAGCTATTTAATGAACGGGTGTACCAAGATAAGCTGCTTCAGGTTTAAGAGATTAGGGGGAACTGGAATTGATTAACAGTGTGCTCCGTGGGGAGTCCACGCTAGAATATGAGAAAATTGAATTGGAATCGGATCAGGAGGTTTTTGTTGAGGAGCTAAAGATGCTTAAATTCAAATAGTTAGATGTTGAGAAGGACAGGGTTGCATCTCCGACTGGATCTGACCTTAGGGACCGACCTGGTGAACTCTTTGAACCGAATCTGGTTGAAGTAATTGACCATTATGGTACTAACTTTCCAATTATTGATTCATTGGAGGAAGTTGCTAGCGAGATCATAAAAGATGAAGCTTTAGCTGAGGAGGCCATGGGTAACATTCCTGATGAGGAGGTTGACGTGAACGCAGGGGAGTGCTAGACAAGGTTTCGGTTTGCTTAGGGGTGGCTGCGACTGAGGTAAGAGAGGAATCCCCCAAGGGTGGTGATGAAAATCAAGATGCAACGGAGTGACCGCTTATGGCTTCTTCTCTCCTTGCTCTTCTAATTTCTTTTAATGTTTGTTTTATTTTGAACATGGTTGCCTAGGGAGACTTTTACCCAATTTCTTGTAGTGTCTTTTGAGCTTAAAGCGCCTGGAGATGCTTTTACCAAAAACCTATGTTTATTTAGTTGTGTGAACTTGAACTTATATCTGTGGCTCAAATAATATGCTTCTCTTTTTTTAATCTGATTGGCTTTGAAAATATCTTTTGCGTCTATTTTTTGTTTGTAGACGTATTATTCGTGTTGGGTCGATTTTGAGTTAACGTAGGTGTCATTTTTCCATAGTGGTATCTTACCCACGTACTCGGTAGATACTGGGGTGTTTACTATTTGATTTATTGGTATAAAGTGGCCCACTTATTCAAGAGATTGAATGTTATACTGGAAATGAGTGTTTCAGTTGTTAAAAACGTTTGTGATTCATTTTAATGCATTGTGTGAGACGGGGCACGTCTTTAGCGCTTACACATTATTGAGGGTTTCTTAGGCTAATATCACTGCGGGGTGAGCGATGTATTGTATGATTGGCCAGGTCATACAATGTAATATGAGTGTATAGTTATTTACGTTTTAAGCGTTAAATTATGGAAAAAGAGTAACTAAGGGTTTGGATGATTTTACCGACTTATTAGACATGTTAGGTACTACGGTATGGTATTCTCTCCTTGATTTCGCCTGAATATTGGTAGAAAAGTAGGCGAAAGTGATTGAAAGCATTGTAGATGGATAGTGAGTGTTGGGAGCCCCCAGGTGTTCCGTTGCGAAGGTAGTGGTATGGGTTAGTGATCTTAGCTGGTTGGTTTGTGAGAAGCCCCCATTTTTTTATAAAATTTAGAGGCAAAGAAAGGGCACGCTAGGGTAGGTAGTAATGATCAGTTACTGTTGAATCAAGACTTAACAATAGGTTTAGGTCTTAGATTATGTGGGTAAAAGCTCTGAAGAATTTCATATATCTTTGAGGAATAATTACATGGGTATTTATAGTGAAAATACATGCTTAAAACCCTAATTACATTGTTTTAACCTAATGGGCCACNGGCCACGAGCTGGACAGCCCAGCTCGTCAGGTCGGCCCATATAGCTTCTGTCTTCCTGGGCCCTTCTTCTTCGCCACGTCGGTGTCCAGCTGGGCCTTGGGTCGAAATGGGCTTTCAGGGCAGGTGCCAAAACTGGTATCAACAGTTAGTCCCCCCCCAGGTCGGCGATGAAGCTCCGAATCGGCGAAT
>OVBE01015411.1:0-11500 GCA_900406425.1 Iberis pinnata | reverse complement strand
GTTGAATAGAAAGCATAAATGCTTACTATAAAGCGTTAAAACCGAGTAATATCAATCGACAGTGTGGTTATCACGAACAGTGCCCACAACATCCTTAGTGAGGTGTGCAACCTCTATGCCATGCGAATGGAACTCAATAAAATTTATTGACATAGAAGCCTAATCACCTACCCATGATATCTGCGGCAGTTCGGGCACTCGCACAATTCTAAACTCGGCTGACATCTTTGGTCCATCACCCTCTCTGTGGACAAGACAACTGATTGCTAGTTCCATAAATCCAGCTAAGGGTTTCATGATGCTGTCCATTCTAGCTTCGTCCTTCCCCTTCCAATAGCTGTCAAAGACATTGATAATCCCTTCTTTGAGGTCAATAAGTAGGACGACCCAATGTGACCGTCCCAAACTCATAGGGGCGTATACGGTGTCTATGGCTTTAAACCATGTTAGCTTGTTTGGCCGGTTTGGGGCAAAACCCTCAAAGTAATTTTTGAGCGTACTATTCCATGTCCACTTGTCTTTGGACCTTGATTTCTTGTATATGTTGTGATCGTCATACAACATGCGAATGAACAAACTGTCCAATATGCCTACCCTCCTCTGGACCAAGTTGTCTCCTTCCTTCTTCCACAACAAACTTAAAAGGGCATCGACATGCTGGACAAACATAGATCCACGTTATATAGTGTATGTGGACAAGTTTTACTTCAATGATGGACAACCAAAAGGGAATCAGAAGACTTACATTGACATCTATGGTTTGGCGCTGGGTCATCACCACATCAAAGAAAGTGTGCTTGACTTGCTTCCCCTCTATTATGTAATGTCTGCAATTTAAGGATCAAATGAGTCGTCCATGATTTTATGAATATGCTAATTACAAAGTACTCACTACTTACTTCTTCCCATTAAAGCTGAGTCTGGAAAGCAACTGCTTCTTCCGAGCTGGCATGATAGGCTTTTTGACAACCCTCTTCTCAATAATCTCTCTATTATCCAAATCGTCACTGTCGTCCGTAAACTTTAGTCTTTTCTTAATTTTTTTTAAAGAAGCGAGTGGAATACTGTCATCATCTGTGTCAGTTTGTGTTTGTCCACCTGCACCAGCAAATGGTGGACTAACCTCTTTTTTCCCGATTTGTCCACCCCGTTGCACTTCTCCCACACGTTTACTTAGCGCGTTGTCTATCCTAATGGATCCAATCTGTATTTGTCCACCTTCCATTATGTAAGGTCCACCAATCGGTATGGTTTGTTTTCCATCCTGGGCGAGTTGGGATTGTGCCTTCATCAACAATTGCCCATTTTGTTTTGTTAATCATACTCGATAGGTGGAATTGTTCAATAACGTTAATTTTGAAATATGTGTTCCGAATATAGTATGCTTACTTGTGCTGCTAGAATTTTAGCCTGCACTTCCTTGCTTATACGTTCAGACATATCCTGGTCAATCATAAGTTGGATGTTATAGAAAGTACCGCGTAGTCATAAATATACTTATATGGCTGCACCTCCTAAGATAGGTGCAACTTGTTAACTTACCATCGCTGCTTCCTGAAATGATCGCCACTTCCCTAGATCATCCACAATAGACTCCTGGTCTTGCCCCAATGCACCATCTTGTGCACCTAAAGGGTCAGCGTCCGGAGTTCTTGGTGTGTCAGGACTTCCTAGTACCTCTGCCATAACAACATCGTCTTTAGTAGGGGTGGACTGACTGCCGAGGCATGTGGTCATTAGCTACATAAAACATTGTGTACAAAATTAATTAGTCAAACTCACGCAACATACTAAGTGGTTTGCATGCTTTACTTATTACTTATGTTAATGGTTTCTGGTGCCTGTGTGTCATCTTCCTTATGTTTATTTACCTTGTCCACTACCTCATCGATAGACATATCATCCACCTGATTCAGATATGTTTCTGGCTTTTAGCACATAAGTAAATTAAATTGAAAATGAGGCTTGTTTATTCTACAAGACTTACTAGAACCAGCTTGTCATCCATCTCCTTCGTGTTGTCTACCTGGTCACCGAGATCCTCTACAATGTCCACTGCCTTACCAATTAAGACCCTCTCATCCTGCGCAAGTTGGTTGTTATTATAACCACTGGTAGTATACATCATAAATCAGTAATGTAACTAGTTATTGTTACGTATATTACTTTCTCCGTGCTTTGTTATGATGTTTCCTCACACTCACTTATGCGCTATGTTTTGTCCACGCCATCACCTGTGGACAATGTTTCAACATTCGTCTTGTCTACTACATGTTCTCCATGCTGATCTATGCTGTCTGCAAGTTTCACATTCGTCGTCTCATCGTCCTGCACGCATTATTATTGTGGATGTAATAGCCAAAACGTTCATCATAATAAAACGTCTTAATGCTATACATTTGAGCATCTATTTATCTTACCTTGGCTGCCACAGTCGTTTATGTCTGCTTGTCCATCGTATGACTAGAGATGTCTATCTGATCTCTCTTGTCCTCTCTGGTGTCCTTCTCTAATGGACGACTCGTCATCTTGCGTGTAGTATGATTTTAATGGTCTCTCTTTATTAATATTACATAACAAACATTCTATATTGTATGATAATTTGGCTTTGTAATCTACCTTGTCCACTCCTGACAACAACGACTCCCCACCAGGTTCCATCTTATCCGTGCTGCCAATTTCGATGTCCACCATTCCCCCAACTTTTTCTGGATCGTCTATAATGTTCATGGTGGACATATCCTTGTCCTATACATGTTTTTACGTCAAGGTGGGCACGTAAACAATCACACGCAACAAACTAACCATGTTGTTATAAACTTTTAATAGTTTTTTACCTCTGGTCGATGTTGACGCTATTGTGGGTGCCAGCTTCTCCGTAATAACGCTTTCGTTGTCCAACACATATTTTAATTTTCCCAGGTTGTCCACTGGGTTAATTGTGTTCACACCCTCGATCTGCGTAAATGACCTTCAAATGTAACACAACCATAAGTATAAGATACATTTGAATCCATCTTGATACATACCTTGCCTAAATCAACAGTGTTCTTGTCCACTCCCTCCACCTGGATCTCTTCAGACATACCCTTGCTATCATTACCATCCATGTCCTCTGCGTTTTTGTTAATGTTCTGTACAAACACATTCAAAGTAAAAATCATAAAGATTAAGATGTTGTGGTTTTTTAAACTACTGGAGACTCACAAACAATAAACTTATTGTGTTATCAATATCTAACAAGACATCTTCCACTCCTGGATATGCATCAAAACCAACTCCTTGACTACCAACATCTCCAGCTTCATCCACTTGTTCCACCGGAACTATGTCTTCTGAACTCGTTATTGATACGTGTGGAGACATCGGGTGCGTGAGTTTCACTTGAGTTGTGAACTTGCCTCCCTTACGGACCTCACTTATAATCTCGTCAAGTAACTCATCCTTCATCAGCTTCCCACCCTTATGAACTTCGCCTAAAATCTCATCAAGTAGCTCATCTTTCTACACATTTCTCTCTATCCGGAATAACTCCTTCATTTTCTCAGTGTGTGCAGCCAACCTTTCCTCAATCTCCCTACGAAATACATCCTTATTCATTGCATATTCTTCATTTGTCTCTCGTGCTACTTGTGGACGCTTCCTTTTTCTACTAGACTCTTCAACTTGGCTCTTGCTTGTTTTCGCCTTAGATGTACCTGCAACATCTTGGACCTGCTTACGTGTTTTCTTAACAGGTTTGGTCTTCTTAACATTCTGAACCTTTTTTTCGTCCACCACAATATGGTCAAACTCACTGCAATCGCTTTGCCACATATTTCGCTGGAACTTAAAGTTACCGCATATCAACTTCTCCATGTACTCCACCGACTCGTCCACGACCTCGTCCATCCACTCCTCATTAACATTCCGATACGCATAATCGTCGTCACTTAGGTATGGCTGTACATACATCTGCAACAATGTCCACCGTAATCAGTTAACTCACAAAATATGAATAAATGTTTTTATTTGTTGAATGTTTGCGAACTTACATTAGACATATTCTCCAATTTCATTATGTTTTCATTGTGGAAACTCTTGCATTTTGGTATACTTAGTATTGACTCATGTGTGAAATCGTAATCGCCATCATCAGCCGCAGGTAGTAACTTCACCAATGCAGGAATAGCCTTAAAAAATAAAAGTTGCAGAGCAAGCGTGAAACCATGAGTTACAGTGTGTGATTGGCTTAGCTTGCCTCTGAGAATATCTAGGTCTACGCATTGCTCACCAACTTTGATCATCTCTATGGTTAATGCAAACGCCTCACGGCCCCAAGGGAA
This sequence comes from Iberis pinnata, assembly GCA_900406425.1. NCBI lineage: Eukaryota > Viridiplantae > Streptophyta > Magnoliopsida > Brassicales > Brassicaceae > Iberis > Iberis pinnata. The sequence goes on along the minus strand of OVBE01015411.1, from coordinate 7,175 downwards.
ACTTTTGAAAGCTTCAAGGTCTTTTACCATCTCGACCACCCTACTTCCAGCTTTAACAGGATTTGTGTTGCATAGCAACACTCCCTCCACTATTACTACAAGCGCTAAACGAATCCTTCTTGCTGATGAAATCTTCTTGTCCACCGGCATTCTTTTGTCCACTTTGAGCAAGTCGACAATTTCTTTGATTGTAATACTCTGTCTTTTCTTCGATATCAGTGTGTTCCACAAAGGCTTCTTGGGGTCTTTAGGATTTTGTATCTTCTCTAATTCAGCTGCCTCATGATAAGGGCTGCAATAGAGTCACGTAACTATACCGAACTCTCTCAGATAAAATCGAAATGGACATCCAGCAAACACAAACCATACCTCGTATTTCTTTTGATGCCACTAATGTCCTATACATTCAAGTAGTTTAGGTCCGCCGTACCATCGAGCGCTTCAACAATGTCGAGCATAAACTCAGGCCTGGAATAACTGTTGATTCGACCAATCGGAGGGTATCAATCACGAGCGTAAAGTCTTCTAGGTAGTAATTCCGGGTCAAAATTCAGTCCCTCTGCTCCTCTTCCATATTTTGTATCTCTAGACGATGGAACATGGTGACTCGGCATGCCGGAATCTGGGTTCACCAACACCATATCGAGACACGGCGGCACCATAACTTCGGTCACCGCTTCTCTTTCCTTCAACCGTTGTGATTTTTGAATCTTCTTCTTGCTAGACATCTCGCGTAACCCGAAACAAGATGGTAATATGTAACTCGTTGGGTGCTTTACTTCACTGATTTCGTATCCGAAGAAATTAGGGTTCGAAATACGGGGATAAAATTTCTCAGATCTTGCAGTTACTGTATTTGAAGAGAGAAAGAAGAGATTGATAGTGAGTTATGGTATCGAGAGAGAAATAGAGTAGATGAACCGAAAAGTAGAGCGAATTAGATTTTTTAAAAAAGAATTTAAAAACTTATAACGTCCAATTGAAGGGTATATGCATGTTTTGTAACGGATGAATATAACAGGGTGTATAATGGTTTCGTTTTATGGTATATCGTGTGATATGTCCATCCATTATGGTATGAGATGTAATTTGTTCTATTTATTATGAGCATTTACCAATTCTACCATATTATTGGGTCTTTTATGGTGAACACTATTTTTTCATTCCTTATAACAAATACCATAAAGTAGTACTTGTGGCATGACAAAATAACTATAGTTCCCCTCTTTTCCTTTATTGAAATTGGCGGGAGTTTTTTTTTCAAAGGAGCATTTACTGCTTATAAATGATGATGAGATGGATTAATTTAAGGAGCTTTTAGACGACATTTTCTAGGAACTCTGGTCGACATATTTTCCTCTCATGTTTTGGTGGACAGACTCGATAACGAATCTAATGACTTGGTTGACGTTTTGCAGTCTGCTTTGTGTACAGAATCATCGATATGATCTGGTGATTTTGTGAACGACATACGGTGAGTTTGGTGGACAAATGTTTCTCCAACGGGCAGAGTTTCAAACAGCATTTTTGATGAACGCAATGTTGGTTGCAGAAAATGCTTATGCATTGGTTTCTCTATAAGTCTTGGTGAAGAGCGTTGTTCTTTTGCTAAAGTTATACTAATATGGTATTTGTTATAAAGTGGCTGAGATTTATGGTATTTGAATAATTTTCTCTTTTATAAATTGACTGAAAGCTCCTTTGTCCACCAGAGTTCCTCAAGCGTTAGAAAAAAAAACAAGTTAGTTGAATTAGAAGAAAGGTGTGTCCATCTAACTTACATCATGGACATGATACAAGTATAAGTAGAAAAATATCGATGCATCGTGGATATAAACCCAATGTAAGGAGACAAAAGCAGGAGAAACGTGGAAAATACATAAATGTTTGATGGTGGACATAAACCCTTTGTAAGAAGACAACACCGAGAGGGGCGTGGACAATACGTAAATGTAGGTGAATCAAGGGATATGTGTAGATGACATAATATATGTCGTGGACATGAACCAGAGTACATGGACAAGAAGTTATATACTCCTAGTGACAATAAATTATATGTCATGAGATATGTGTGGACCAACTTATCCATGGACGAAGTCTGTCCAGCCGCCTTGTCCACCATGTTTTGGTCATATATGATCTTATTTGTCTACATTTAGTCTTCAACAAATTTTCTATTTTTATACATTTATTCGTCCATAGATAAGTTATCCACTGGCATTCATCATTTTACTTTGTATGAAAAAATTGTTATATGATGGACAATATTATGCTCATGTGCGTGGTCATATAAAAGCACATAATAAATACGTCGTTGTTATGTTAATGTGTGTGAACATGTTAATAATAAATTATTGTAATAAAAACACATAATAAACACAATGTATTTCATTAGTATAGTTTGGTACAAATTCATTCACATCAAACGCTAAGATTGCATCCTCGATTGACATGTTTTTCGTTGGAACGTTTTCTTTATTACCGGTGGACATATAATGCATGAGTAGGTGGACTGAAAATTTTGAGAATTGGTGACTTATACAAAGAAATTAAAGACAATAGAGTTAGTATCCATGTAACTTACATTATTAGTGGACAAGTTGATATTTACGACTTCGTCCACCCGACCTCATGTGGACATAACTTCATCCTACAAAATTTTGAATGATTTTTCATCTTTAGTTGTGTTCGACAAACTTCGTTGATTTTAAAGACTGCATGCGATGAGGCGGCTGGACAGAATGAGCGTTGGAGTGGACAAATTCAGAGACACTTGGACAAACAAGAAACATTAAACTTCTTTAAAATGATCCCAAAATTTTGGTAATTATCACTTAAATCCTAAATCTAACACAATAGTCCCAAAAATTTACTCCATTATGATATAAGTCACACAAAATCGAAGAAAATTATAATTTTTCTTGTTCAATGTAATTGTCATATATTGAAATTTGCAACACTTAGGTCCTACAATTTTCCATTTAAACATGATTTAATACCACACATTTTACCATATAAATATATCTCAGTTTTTAATTCTATATAAGAAATAAAAATTCAAGCACAGTTCTAAAAAAATGGAGAAGATGCGAAACAATATATACCTTACCGAGCAGTGACGGATCTAGGTAGTATTAGTATGGGGCAAGTGTCACATACTCATAATAATTTGTTAGCTTAATTGGTTGTGTTATTTCATTAATCTTCTAGGTAGAGGGCTTGATCCTCAAGTGTTTCCCTTTGCTTTCTTCTTTTTTTCTTCCTTTCTTTTCATATAGATTAAAATTTTGTTTTTTTGCCCCATACTAATTTTTCTTCTAGATCCGGCCATGTCACCATGGAGAGGTGCACTTGCTGGTTGAAAGGTGCATTTTCTGGTGTGGACGACGTGTGCTGCGAGTGATGGATAGATAATAATTTCAAATCAAAATCAGTTTTAGGAATATTAAGAAACGGAGTTGCTTAGAAACTATGCAAATCAATTTTTAGTAACAAATCTTACTCGCTTGTTAAGAGGACTGTGCTCTTCCTCAAGAAAATCATCTACGACCTCTAATTTAACCAGAGGCTTTGACGCTGGTTCACACTCCGGTCTGTGATTACTATATTTTATCATTTCCACCATGTAATAAAACGAAGAGTTAATCGCAAAATCGATAAACTTGAAACTGGAGAAGATCACAAAAACAAAGAAAAATCAATAGTCTTATAAATGAGAAGAAAGAAACAGAGGAAGAGAGAAGAGAGGTGAGGGAGAGTGAAAAGAGAGTACATAAAACAGATGTATCAAATGGTCATTTCTTGATTGAACAATATGATATTTTACATAAAATAAAAAAAATATATAGTATATTTTGTAATTTTCTCTATTTATTATTGTATTCTGATAAATAAGCCAACAACCATGCCATTACAATCGGGTATGCCTTTAATCAAGTTAAGTAGTTTGATTTTGGACCTGATCTACTATTCCCTTTTTGCTTGGAACAAGATGATTTATGGTCGACTATTGTGAAGCTCCATTTACGAACCTAGTAAACTTTGATGAGAAAGAAAAGACTCTGATTGAGTTTTTTTTTAAAGGAATATTCTATTAAAGGTGTTTATAATTTACATTCAGAATTAAGATCTTTACAAAATCATAATAATTTAAGCACAAATTTATTTAAACCCAAATAACAGAAAAGCTCAAGACCCATTCGACTTAACCTAACCTAGGTTAATTCTAACCATAGTTAAAGTAGCCATGGTTAGATCTAGGCGTGAGAACCTAGAAAATCCTAGATCTTCGGCCACCTTAACTAGATATGAGGCATCTCTGCTGTAGATATCTCCAATCTCCACTATATAGAGAACATGCTCACTGTGAGAGAGGGCTTCTCGGAAAACACCACTGGTTCGGGAAAGCAGACCCGACTTAGCTTTGTCGCCCTCGAACAAAATCCAACTCGAGATCAACCACCGTTCTTTTAGCAGTAACATAACATCTCGTCGTAACAAGATCTGCCTTCGTGAGAGTCACTGTCTTCCACACATCAAGTCGCGCCATTGAATCTGTTACAATCGGCATGCCTTGATGCTACTTCATGTCGCATTGTTTGGACTTGATTTTGAACCTGACAGTTGAAGATTCTTCAGAGATGAAGCTGCATATGAATCCCTGGCCGGAGGAATCACCACACTGGACTCTCGCTGGTGGGCCCTGAAGCGCAAAGCACGGGCGTTGTGCTCAGAAGGGTGGAGGTGGGGCTCGCCTCTCATCTCTGACGTCGACCGATCCTGAACTCCCGAGAAGAGAAAGAGAAAGGACAAAGAAAGAGGTGGGAAGAGAGAGAAAATAAAATTTGAGTTTTTTTTAAATTATTCTATTGAAAGTGCTTAAGTCAAATTGAGTTTTTCTTATATTTTTTCTTTGTAAGCTAAATAGTAACACTATTAAAGATGTTTAAAGTAGGATAAGAATAGAGCTCATTCATAGTTCTCATACGATGAAGAAAAGAAGAAAGATGGAGTTTGTATTCAAAAGATAGTTTTCATTTTCATTGATAATTTTGGTTTACATTTAAAAAAGATGACAATGTAATCTTATGCCACTTGGCATCATCTAGATAAAGTGAAGGGTCTTAGGTATTGTGAGAGCAAGATTTCCATCACACTAAATTTGATTAGAAGAAGTGTAAAGAATTGATAACTGTATTGAAATATCTTAAGTGTTTACAAGTTTCTCTCAAGTATATGCTAAGTTTTACAGAAGATTTTCGGTCTGCTTTCCGGACCCTCACTGAGGCCCTTTATAAGACGCCTCCATCGCGATCCCCCACTTAATGTGTCCTTAATGCTCTTAATATGTCGTTACACCTTTTAAACTTCTTGTAATCGTTGGCTTGGTCCGCTAACATCCCTTCGTTGGAGAATCCGCGCGCTGGGCTTCCTAGCGAGTTGAGACAGCCCACTCGAAGCTCTAACCGTGATGGGCCGCACTGGCCCACTATCTTTCCTTCATGTTAGTGGGCTTCACGTATCTTAACCCATGCTCAGAAGGTTTGGTACGACCTGCTGAGCTTCGCCCTTCTGCTTTTCGAACTCCTCGCACGCCGAGCTTTTTTCGCGTTCAAAACTCTTTCCGTGAGCAGGGGGCTCTCCAGAGCACTGAAGCAGCTCTTCGCGAGCATAGTGCTCTTCGGAACACCGAGGCTGCTCTCTCGTCGTCATCGGTGATAATATTCTCAGAGCTCTGTCACAGCTCTCCGGGTGAAGATCACCTTGGAGTGGGCTACGTCGGCCCGAACCCAACAAATTGATCGGAATATATTAGGATATATTCCTATATGGTTTTATATATATTAGTTCCTTATTATTAGGAGTCTTTATCTTATCTTTATTCTAGGGTTTTACCTTAATAAGTTTGTATATATATGTGTTCTCTCTTAATTAATAAAGTCAAGTCGTTATATTTACAAAACCTACATGGTATCAGAGCATCGATCATCGTTACTCTGAAAATCAGATTTTTTATTCGACCGTAACAATTCAAAGAACACAGGTTCTTCTTCGTCGCTAGATCAAATTGTTTTTTGATATGTTCTTCTTTGATTCACGTTGAATCATGTCAGACAATTCCGAACATGAGAGCTCCTCCGTCTCTCCGTCACATCGCCGGCAAGGAAAGCAAGTCGAAGCCGCGGTATTATCTCCTTATTATTTGTATTCTTCAGACAATCCTGGAGCGTTAATCACATATGTTCGTCTCAATGGAGACAATTACAATGAATAGTCTATGGAGATGTATAATGCTCTACAAGCCAAACGCAAAACTGGTTTCGTAAACGATACCCTCAAGAAACCCTCAATAGACAGTCAAGACTATGAAGATTGGGTTACCGTGAATTCTATGATTGTTGGATGGATTAGAACATCCATTGAACCGAAAGTCAAGACAACAGTGTCTTATATTGCTGATGCAGCACAACTATGGTCTAGTCTTAAAAAACGTTTTTCTGTGGGTAATAAGGTTCGGATTCATCAAATAAAAGCCAAGTTGGCGTCTTGCAAACAAGAGGGGCAACCTGTCCTTGAATACTTCAGAAAGCTATCTCAATTATGGGATGAATTAGATGCGTATCGTCCCATTGTTTCATGCTCATGTGGTGACAAGGAAACCTTTGTTAAAGAGCGTGAAGAAGAAAAGATACACCAATTTGTTATGGGTCTTAATGATTCAAGATTCGGTAACTTATGCACTAATATCATTGGGCAAGATCCTCTTCCTGGTCTTGGGGAAATTTACTCCAAGATCGTAAGAGAAGAGCAACGACTCGAGTCCTCTCGTATTCAAGACCAGCCGCAAGAAGTCATCGGATTTGTGACCCGACACGAGCAAGCTCCTGTCTCGGCTTCTCGTGATTCTAAAGTCGATGCAACCAAAACAGCATCTTCTACACTTCTTCGTACTCCACCTTCGANGGGGAGTATTGAAATAAGATAACCAAGAAAAATAAAAGACTCAGATCAATCTATCGGGTGAAGACTATTAAGTTACAAAAGCTTATAAAAGCTTATAAGGACATATAAACAAACTGGCAGACTTGTAAACAAGCTGGCATACTTGTAAACAAGACGGCAAACTTGTGAACAAGCTGGCAGACTTGTAAACAAGCTGGCAGACTTGTAAAGTT